>SJYT01051620.1:95262-150661 GCA_006410635.1 Cephalophus harveyi | reverse complement strand
CATCACCTCCACTAGCTTTGTTCGTAGTGATGCTTTAAGGCCCACTTGACTTCACATTTCAAGATTTCTGGCTCTAGATTAGTGATAATGATGGACATATCATTATACATTTATCCAAACCCATAAAAATCTAAAAAAAAACCAAGTGTGAACTGTAATGCAAACTATAGATTTTGGTTAACGATATGTCAGTGTAGGGTCTTTATTCATAATAAAGATACCACTTTGATGGGGATGTTGACAATGGAGGAGGCCATGCATGTGTGAGGGCAAAGCGTGTATATGGGAACTCTCTATACCTTCCTCTCAAGTTCTCAGTGAACTTCAATTATTCTAAAACAGCAAAGTCTTAATAATAACTTTACAAACCCACTTACCTCTTTTCCAACCCTAAATTCTCCATTTGTAGCCGTCTATAGGGTCGCACAGAATTGGACACGACTGAAGTGACTTAGCAGCAGCAGCAGCAGCAGCATTGAAAACTGGAAAGAAAGAAAAAAACAAACAAACACTTGTGGGAAACTGAAAATTTGGCTTAACAGGTCTAACGGGCAAAAATAATTCATTTTAAAGGATAATAAAAGTAGAACTATTTTGTTATTTCTTTTTATGAAATTCCAGCATGGTATAAGTGAAAGATTTTGGTAGCCAATATAAAAGTCAATCAAGACCCAGTAAATGTTTCTTTTTTTATTCAAGCTGTTTAAGTATATGAAACGTTTTTATAGTCCCAAATTCAAAATTACACAATAAAGTACATCAAGAAGTCTAGCTTCTATATTCATTCCCTCTACCTAGTTCCTTCTTCACTCTATAGGTAATCTTTTTTTGGGTGGGGATTGCAATTAACTTTTTTTTTTTTTTTAAGTATAAGGAAATCCCCTTTCTTAGCAAAAGATACCAAAGATAAAGTTTGTCTTCCTGCTTCTTATTTTCACTTCACAGTATATCTTGTGGTTATGCCAGGTGGCACACAGAGAGCCCTGTGTTTCAGTGGCACAGTCCTCCACTGTGTAATGCACCGTGGGCTCCAGCCAGTTTCTTGGTGATGAATATTTAGGTTGTTTTCAGTTTTTCACTATTATACATAATGCTGCAACACATAGCCTTGAAGTTGTAGTAAATTTTTTTCACTATTATACATAATGCTGCAACACATAGCCTTGAAGTTGTAGTAAATTAAAGGTGCAAACTATGACCATTCCTTGGCACCAGAATGAGTTTGTCCTTTGGCAAACCAAACTAACCGTGGCTTATATAACTGATCCAATACTGTTTCTGATGAAATTCCCTTTGGACTACCTGTTGCTTTGAATCACTTTGAAATTATCTTTCTAAGCTAAAGTGTTTTCAAAACAAATCCTTGATACAGATGCCATTTCTTACTGATCATCTCATGTAAATACTGGATTGCTTAATGCCTACAACCAAATTGTTTAACTATCTTCAGTATTTACAGGACTTTTTATTTCTTTGTATCAGTTTCTGTTAAAGTAGGGAAAGTTGGGGTCTAAAAAAATTCATCAAGTCAAATGTCAGGTATCTGGAGTGTGATACAGCCCTAGATACACTTTGCAAAGACTTTTAAATGTCTTGAGTCTTTATAAAATTTCTATTTTTAACTTTAATTGATTTTTTAACACAACTCATCTGTATTCACTGGACAAATACTAGGAAGTTCAGACAAGAAGAACAAACCAAAAAAACCTACCTATAAACCCAACTCTAAGAGATAACCAATATTAGCTTTTGTCTTTCTAAGACTTTTTCAGTGAACATAAACAGCTTCTCTACCCCAGCACGCATGCTTATGTAATTTTTCATGTCTTGTCCTATATGTAGTTTAAGGGAAATTTCATCTTTTCTATTCATTAGGTTTTTTTCCTTTAACTTTGCTATTTGTTTTGCACATCATAGTTTTATTTTCTTTTCTGTTTCCCCTTCATATTTAGCTCTTTGTACTTCTCTCTACACAGTGTTTACCTTAGAAATAGAAAATCAAGTTTTCTTTATCCAGGATAAATAAGTTGAAAGCCCCCAATATTTCTTTATCATGGTATTTAAGTCCTTAAACTGCCCTCTGTGTTTGTACTAGGGCCATTTACTGATTCCTAAAAGGAAATAGGTATAAGAGACCCAGCAGAGATCTGCTCTTTAAGAGACTGGTTATGCAGAAAGTCAAGTCAAGCAGATTGCACATGATCTTTATTCTGCTATTCAAACATTCATTGGGAAAGAATAATTGTTGCAAGTGCTTTCTGCAGTCATGATTGCCTATATCTTTCTTGTTCTAACCACTAAAATTGAATATTCAATTAAAGCCTGAGAAGGTTTATTCCCCCAAAATAATTCCTGATAATGAACTAAAGTTTAAATTTTTTGACATGTATGACATGTCAAAATTTTGACATTTTGCACAGTAGAGTTGTGTACCTAGGGCAGAAATGGGGCATTTTCTTCTGCTATGGGTCACTAAAACCAGGGGCCACGTGAAACTATTTTAATTCTTGTGTTTTATTACCTTTTCTTAACAAAGAGATCTATATGAAAGATAAAACTATCTGATCATTTATTTAACAAGTGGGAACTGAAAATATGTTTTTAATGTCATTTTATAGTCAAACAGGTTGGTAAAAACAATGGTGAGGTTTAAGTAGACAGAAGCAGAAAGTAGACCAGCAAAGGAGAGGAAGACAGATATGAGGGAAGAAGAGTAGGGAGATGTAGACTAAATACCATCCCTCAAAGCAGGAGAGGAACACATGCGGAAAATGAAGTTGGTAAGAAAGTCATTTAGAGAGAAATTTTACAGTATCCATCTAGTACTTATTTATGTGCCTAAATCTTTAACCCCACAGTATCATTAATATTTCTGAGTATCTATACTATAGAAATACTCATGTAGGTATGCAGAGTCACTTAGTGAAGCATGTTTATAACAGCAAAAGACTACGTACAAATTAAATGTTGAACAGTAAGAAAATGGTTAAATAGGTAAGACTACATTCGTTCAAAATTGGGAAAGGAGTACAACAAGGCTGTTTATTTAACTTACATGCAGAGTACCTCACGTGAAATGCCAGGCTGGAAAAAGCACAAGCTGGATCAAGACCGCAGGGGGAAATAACAACCTCAGATATGCAGATGATACCATTCTCATGGCGGAAAGTGAAGAGGAACTAAAAAACCTTTTGATGAAAGTGAAAGAGGAGAGTGAAAAAGCTGGCTGGAAACTCAACATTCAAAAAACTAAGATCATGGCATCTGGTCCCATCACTTTATGGCAAATAGATGGGGAAAAAGTGGAAGCAGTGACAGATTTTATCTTCTGGGGCTCCAAAAGCACTGCAGATGGTGATGGTGACTGTAGCCATGAAATTAAAAAGATGCCTGCTCCTTGGAGGGAAAGCTATGACAAACCTAGACCGTGTTTTAAAAAGCAGAGACATCACTTTGCTGACAAAGGTCCGTATAACTAAAGCTATGGTTTTTCCAGTAGTCAGGTATGGATGTGAGAGTTGGATCATAAAGAAGGCTGAGTGGTGAACAATTGATGTTTTTGAATTGTGCTGCTAGAGAAGACTCTTGCGAGTCACTTGGACAGCAAGGAGATCAAACCAGTCAATTCTAAAGGAAAACAACCTTGAATATTCATTGGAAGTACTGTTGCTACAGCTGAAGCTCCAATACTTTGGCCACCTGATGAGAAGAGCTGACTCATCGGAAAAGACCCCGGTGCTGGGAAAGATTGAGGGCACGAGGATAAGGGCATGGCAGAGGATGAAATGGTTAGATAGCATCACTGACTCGATGGGCATGAGTTTGAGCAAACTTCAGGACTGGGAAGCCTGGCATGCTGCCGTCCATGGGGTCACAAAGAGTTGGTTACAACTTAGTGACTGAACAACAACAAATATTCATTCAGTGCAATTCTAAGCAGTCATTGAAAAGAACAAGGTAGAAGTATGTATAATGATGGAAAGATAGACACACCTGGGATCAAGTAAAAAAAAACAACTCTGCCATATATTATGCATAGTATGATTCCAATTTTGTAAAAGCATAAAAGTACGTAAGTATTATATGTGAATACCTTGAAAAATAGTCTAAGTGGATAAACTTAAAGATTGATGGTTTTGGTTGGGAAAGTATAAGTTGTTACGCTGGTATTTTATTAGTCTTTGAGAGGATAAACAGTAGAGAATAACTCATGTGTCCAAATGCATTGAGAAGAAATTTCACAACTGGCACTGAGGTGTTCTCTGAGTTTCAGCCAGAGCCCAAACAAATTCAGATGAGGGCTGAACCCGGCCTGAGGGTCTGTCCCATGTCTAGTGTACACCATGGAGCCCAGACCTGTGTAATTCTGCACTTGGATATTAGTTGACAATATTCATTACACTTGTGGGAATTTGGGGAAACACTGAAGGAAAGGGAATGTGTCTTATCTGTAATTTGAGGATAATAATAATCCTTGCCTTAAAGGATTATTTTGAGAGTTAAATGTAGTAATATATATAAAATGCCTAGTTCAGTGCTTGGCACATGGTCAGGACTTACAAATGCCACTCCACTTTTGTTATTAATATTTTGGAGGGATTCAGGATTAAATTCCCATTTTTCTAGGCCTTCCTTTTCTTTATTTATGATTCCTTGTAGAATCTAAAGCAATTTAAAATATGGAATTGGAGGTGGACAAAAGCACCTAACATTTTATTTTAGGTTATCACAGCTTCTGTTCTATGTCTGTATGAGGAAGAATCTTTTGTTCATTTTGACTCCTAACTCATCATGACCCAATTATCTGATAATTTGTATTAGTCATTAAGGCAGTCTCCAAAAAGTATCTGTTTATTTCCTGAGCATAGACTTTCAAACTTTAATAATTTACAAAATAACTTATATAATTTTGGACATTTTTATTATTTTTAAATGAAGTGACTTTCAACACAATAAATTTTTTCTGAGGGATGACATTAGGCTGTGTATCTTGTCTGCTTTCTTGAGTAGATTTAATGTACTTCCACATCCCTAAAATGTTTTTATAATAGCTTCATAATTACAAGTGATGCTTTTTAAATGTGTTGTCATCTCAAAAAAGAGTGACTCTGACTTGTAGTTTTTATGAATTTTGCTATTTCCTTAATGTTTCAACTTTACCCACTCGTAGGAAGAAAAAGGTCAAGTTGCACAAAGAGCCGCTTCAGCTGTAGATGTCAGGACTATTCATGATTATGAGTCCTGGCAGCACTACTCATGATTATCATGCATGGCAGGAATGAGGTGGTTGTGTTCCTGGTCATATTTATTTAACAATTTAATTTAATAATTGAGAAAATTATCTACTTAGAAAAAAAAATCTGCCCTTCAGTGGAGACATGTAAATAGGACATTTGAATTTTTAAAATTTTATTTATTTTTTGTTTTATTTTTTATTTAATTTTATATTTTGGCCATGCTGTATGGCATGTGGGATCTTAGTTCCCTGACCTGGGGTTGAACCTGTGCCTTCTGTAGGGGAAGTGTGGAGTCTTAACCACTGGATTGCCAGGCAAGTCCCCAAATGTTTGTATTTTTGAAACAGACTTTTTTTTTTTTTTTTTAATCAAAGGGCCAAAGATTCCCTTGTGTAATAATATGTAATAATAATCCAGTACCCTCTGTCTAATATGCATTTTCATGGTTTGAGGCCCATAACAGGACAATATGGCACCATATATGGCACAAGGGTTGCTCCTCACCCCCTCCACTCCAGCTCCCACCCGCTGTCCATCCTTGTCCCCCCCGAGTCCTTCTCCATCACCCCCAACCCTGTGCCACACAGCTATGATGGCCATCACCAATCATTTAGCAAACGGATTTCCTGAGGTCACTGAGCCTGCCTGTGACCTCAGAACCCCTTGAAATCCAGAGCCCCAGGAAACCATTTATACCATCAACTGCTACAAAGAAGGACACCTATCAAAATTCCAAGGTTCACCAAACATTGACAGCATATCCAGCCAGGGTAGGCAATTCAGCTCTCAAAGCAGTTAGCTCAATTTTTTAAAAGCCAGCCACATTATTTTTGGACATAATGTAAATTAATATAAGTCAGTTTATGGCAGAGATTTTTACTTTTCAAACTGCTGTTTCAATACAACACTGGTAAAGTTTGAACAACCAGCTATATAATTAGCTGCAACATAAAAGGAACATTACGTGAAGAAAAGTTGATTGTGAAACAGCTGACACTTAGGCAGGATCTTGTCAGCTCAGTGTGAATGTGCCCCAAATTTCTGCTTTGAAACAGATTTCTCACTGACCCTTCTTTGCTCTCCTCCTAGCATATAGTGTAGATGTTGTTTTCTGCCCCATGAAAATTCATCACCATATCCCCACACTGTGGCAGATGGAAAGATGAGTGGCCTGGCATCTTTTCTGGAGATCTTCCCTGTCTATTCACTGCTGCTGAGTAGTTTGATGACTTGGGTTCATTTAGTATGGAAAGGGAAATAAATCTGACCCTCATGCCATATATACCAATCAGAGGCATAGAAAGACCTTAGATCCCTCTCAAACAGCACAGTCAAGGCAGGACTCCCACACTTGGGAGCTGTGGGGCACGTTTTCTCTGTTTCCCCCATACTCTGTTGACATTAGATGGGATTTGCAACAGCTGGCAATCCCCTAGACTGAACACCTAGGGATATAGGACCCCCTCTCTTTCTCCTTAGCTGTGCCCTTCTCAGTCTCTCTCCCTCTCTCTCTCTTTTTTTTTTTTTTGCCATAATGCATTCATGTGGGATCTTAGTTCCCTGACCAGGAATCGAACCTGTGCCCCCTGCATTGCAAGGACAAAGTCTTAACCGCTGGATTGCCAGGGAGGTGTCCTCAGTGTCCTTTGACACCCACAGGAACTGAGCTGAGGAGAAGCAGGGGTGAGACTCTGTCCCCCAAGGACAGCCTCTTCAGATGTTAGACTGTGGGGAAAAGGCATGAGAAAGACAGTGTGAAATTAACACATGAAATGGAGAGAAAAAGGTCAAAAAGTCATTTCATTGTTAGATGCTTCCCGCCTTACCAACCACCAGGGCCCTGTCCCCGTCCCTGTAGGACCCACCCTGGGCTTAGTCACATTAGTCTCAGCCCCTGCCAGTCTGAGGCCCCAAGCCCCAGGCCTCAGACTGGCCTCTCTGCGTGCATGTTCCTGCCTTGCCCACTCGTGAACTTCGGATAAGCTGCAGGTGTGGCCCAGAGGTGCGCACTCATGCACTCAGCATGCTGTCTGCATTCTTCTGCCAGAGCGGCCAGCTCCCCTCGCTGCCCTCTACGGTGACCTGGCAGCCCAACCTGCACTTTTCAGGACAGCTCAGTTCCTGAGGCAATTAAGGTCGGTAATGACTGGCTAATTCACTGTCTTTCATTTTGACAATTAGAGAGGTTTTTATTAAAGTAAATTCCTTACAACAGGACTTTTGATCTAAACTGCCTGCTAATGTTGTGTTTGATAAATAACTAATGGCTCATTGCTCACACTAGTCAATAATTACTAATGCCTCATTTGCATGTGAGATTAATATTCCATATGGTGGTTCAGATCATGTAAGGTAAAGCCTAAGTTGACAGGAGGCGGAATGCTGATGTGAGCAGAAATTTGGGTTGCCATGGAATAAAAAACTGGGTTGTTATCAATGCTTTGATGCGCTCATGGCCAGGGCTGGAGGCCGGCTGCAAGGGCATATTCTTTATATTTTGGTGATGCCTTTGCAATAACAGACTTGTTCTGAATCCCAAGTGCCATGAAGATCTTTCTATCATGCCACAAATATTTGTTCGATTCCTACAGTGTACCTACCGCGGTGTCCAGAGCACCTGTGTTAGATACTTCTAATGGTTTGTTAGGAACACAGGAAAGAAAACTAAAAATTTACCTCCACTTTAATATGAAATTGGTTTCCAGACTCTAAGCACAGACTATTGTCAATGTTTTGAAACCCCATGGTTGCTTGATATTTGTCAGTATTCGATAATGAGTCATCTAACCAAAGGGTCTTTGAACCTTTGGTTCATCATCAGCAATGGTTATCAATTAAGATTAAGTTCATCATCAATATTCTATTAATAAGCAAAGAATATTTTTTTTTCAAGTTGTGTCCAGCCCTTTCTGACCCCATGGACTGTAGACTCCCAGGCTCCTCTGTCCATGGAATTCTCCAGGCAAGAATACTGGCGTGGGCTGCCATTTCCTTCTCCAGGGGATCTTCCTGACCCAAGGATCAAACCTGCATCTCCTGCATTGGCAGGCAGATTCTTTACCGCTGAGCCACCAGGGAATCCCATGAATATTTTCTTATATAACGGGAGTTTCAAAGCTCATTTTTATCAATGCAAGAACATAAAGATTACTATTTGTTCCTTACCATATTGTAATGGACTTTCATAAATATATGAAGAGTAGAATCTGATGGTTTAGGAAGTGTGTTGGATAAACTCCAGCTTGGGGGTTCTGCCAGTGATGTCCTTATATGTTTTTTCCTTCTTTTGGTGGTAGCACAGAGAAGGATACTTCTATTTCATAGATGGGCCATGTACCAGTCAAGATAGGCAATATTATGTTCTGCAGGGGAGAAGAAATAATTTTCTTTCCATTCTTCTAAGTTCTTGGCTGAGATACCTGTAATAAAAGACAAACAAGAGAAAAACTAACAGCAGTTTATAAATATGTACACCACATGTATATACAGGAGATACCCAGGGAAAATGAGGAACTCAGGTGGCTTAGAATTCAGGATAAAATGCCATCTTACTAGGGAAATGTGAGGATAAATATAGGCCCATTAGGAAAGAGTAAATAATTTGGGGGAAAGATGAATGGTACATTAGAAAACTAGATGGGAGCTATGATACTTTGTCACAAAGTTGGGGTGTACTGTTGACTTCTAGTCTTCTCTCCTGTGATAAGAGTTTAGTTTCTTTTGGAGGATATGTGCTTGGGCAGATAAAGAGATATCAGGGAAATGTTTCAGGATGTGTCAGTCTTAAGCCACATCCATGCTAACAGACTCTTCTGTGATTATTGCATCAGGGAAACAGAAGACTGAAGGGTGGAGCAATGTCCATTAAATGCTTCCACCAATAAACTGTGGCAGAGGAGATGCATGCTGCTTCCAGGCTCATGGGAGGACTGCAAGTCGATTGGCTGCATTCATCTTTAAGAGAGTAAGCTCATCCTTCCCTAAGCCTGGAAGTAGAGGTGTTGGAGAAATGGCGAACAGGATGCTTGCCTGTTGGCTCACTTCAGACCATTAGAAAATCCAGAAGAACTTTTATCTTTTGTTTGACTAGTGAACTCGAAAAACAAATAAAGGTCCCTGAATGAGATTTTCTTTACTGTGAGTGTGATGAAATAAATGTGGGAAATGCTTGCAGATTACTGACTGCATCACAAAAATTACAAGTAACTAGTATTAGTAATCTATATATGTTGCTATCTTCAGAAATGACTTGTTAAATCCCTTAAGGGAGAGCATATTTGGACTTCTTAGAGGACTCAGAAGGATACTGCCCTAAAAATATCCATGTCCTAGTCCATGAAACCCGTGAATAAGCTGTGTTACAGGGCAAGGAGGAGTCAGGGTTGAAGACAGAATCTAATCAGGTTGACTTTAACATAAAGAGATCATCCAGGATTACTTGGAGTGTCCTTTAAAGAGGAAGAGGAGGTCAGAACTGAGAGATGGCAGTCCTAGAAGACTTGGGCCGATATTGCTAGCTCTGAAGATGGAGGAAGGGGACCAAAAGCCCAGGTGGGGTAGGCTCTAGAAGTTAGGGAAGGCAAGGGAATGGATTTTTCCATAGAGCTTCCAGAAGGAGCCCAGCCCTGTTGACACCTTGATTTGTCCTAATGAGTCAGATTTCTCCCCTCTAGAGGATAAGATAATAAACTGGTGCTGTTTTAAGCCACTAAGTTCATGGTAATGTATTATAGCAGCAGTAGGAAACGAAAACGTGTTCCATGCCTTCTCTAGAAGAAAGGCCAGGGCAGAGCAAGTATTCAGGGGAGTGACTGATGGATGGAACAGGCGACAGATGGGGATGACTCTGAATGATGCTTTATTTTGGTTAGATGAAAGATTAAGATTATGGATAATGTGCACAACTAGTTTGCCTTGAATCTAGGGTATAGTCGAGGTGAAGAGCAAAGTTCCCTGTTTCCAAGGACTACTGTCTGTGCCATTACAAAAACTGTTTAATGCACGGCTCTACAGGGGTTTCCCTGGTGGCTCAGCAGTAAAGAATCCTCCTGCCAATAGGTGGAGTTCAGTCCCTGGGCCAGGAAGCTCCCCTGGAGAAGGAAATGGCAACCCACTCCAATATTTTCCTGGGAAAACCCAAGGACAGAGATGCCTGGTAAGGCTACAGTCCATGGGGTCACAAAAGAGTTGGAGAGGGCATTGTGACTAAACAACAAACAATGACTCTCCAGGCTCTATATATACGAGTATATATATAGCACATATTTCATTCCCTTGAAAAGATTCCCAAAGAATGTAAAATACAGCAAAGTTGCTATTTAGAATAACCAGCAGTTGGAGTACATATAAACAGACAAGAACTTGGCTCAGCATAAAAAGCTGTCGAAGACTGTTCAATGAATGGCCCCCAAAATCAGCAATGGTAGACACCCAACTAGACAGGTAGTTAACAATCATTCTCTTTCACCAAATCCCAATAGAAAAGCTCCCTTTTCTATCCTGTTTGCTAAAATTCTACATTGATCAGAGTAAGAAGTGCTTCTAAGCTCCTTTGTGTCTATACTAACCCATGCCACTTGCCATTATTCCCCTCCCCGCTTCCTCTCCTAATTACCAGGAACCCTATTTTACTCTAGAGTGTGAGATTTCAGTCATTAGCAGCTGCTTTACAATAATGATGGCAAAAGATAGCTAATAGTTCTATTATTTATTTATTTCACTCCCACCCTGTTCCAAAAAGAATTTAAGGTGGGTTGCGAAAATGCACGCCACACAGCAAGATGAAACAAAGATTAGTATAGTGAGGAAACTCAGGCAAACGGAGGATAAAGGTGGGAAAAATAAGAAACTAGGAGTACAAAATGTGCTCCTTGAGGCTCTGGGCCTTTGCCAGGAGTAGACTCCAATTTTGGCCCTGGCTTTCTATGGGGCTTCCCTGGTGGCTCAGAGGTTAAAGCGTCTGCCTCCAATGCGGGAGACCCAGGTTCAATCCCTGGGTCGGGAAGATCCCCTGGAGAAGGAAATGGCAACCCACTCCAGTATTCTTGCCTGGAGAATCCCATGGACTGAGAAGCCTAGTAGGTTACAGTCCATGGGGTCGCAAAGAGTCGGACACGACTGAGCGACTTTACCTTACCTTACCTTTCTAAAGCAGCCAGGTTAAGTGGAGGAAAGTGATCAGGAACATGAGTCAGTTGATCAGAAGCAGCACAATAATCCCTGGAATTTACATGAGAGAGCAATTTCTCTCACTGGGCCCTGAAAAGAGGACCTTTGTAGAATTCTCCACCGGGAAGAAATGACAAATTCCTCAGGATTATGTCTTGTTCATCCTTTAGTGTTGGACTGTGATGTCATCCCCCAGCAGAATTCAGTGAAAACCTTCTCCAGGGATCACAGGGATTTTTCCAGGTACTCTATGCGATGCTGGTTTAACCAAAGTAGAGGTTAAGAATGTTTAGAGGAACAGGATGAGCATCCTCCAGAAACACTGTTTCTTCTCAACTGGGCCCTGCAGGAGTTAAAAGTGTGTGCTGTTCTCTCTGCTTCAGTGAAAGGGTGGACAGTCAAGGCGCTTGGAGAGAACTTCAAGGTCTGGGAAAGAGTTCCTGTCTCCCTTTTTTGTGTTTGGAAGGTCTAGAGTGGAACTCCAAAGGGCCAGCAGAGATGTCAGGAGGAAGGAAGGAAGGGTGTGGGGATATATGAGATGTGTTACAAAGGATGGGAGGTGGAGTGATGGTGGTGTTGGTGTCAGGCTTCTTCAGGGTGGGGAGGGTCCTCTCCCAGCAGCAGAAGCAGTTCAGCTCTGGGACTTCCCTGGTTGCCCAGTAGTTAAGACTCCTCACTTCCACTACAGGGGACATCACAGTTTCAATCCGTGGTTGGGGAACTAAGATTCCATGTTCAGCTCTTTATGCTGTTGCCTTCAAGAGCGCCTGGGCCCAGGAGTCACTGGACAGAGCAAGCACCATCCGTGTGTTGGGGACCCTGATGGTGCGCCCTCTGAGCTCAAGCTTCTGGCTGGGACCCCTCAGCCATCGGGGGGATCTGTCTCCATCTGGGGCTCCCTTCCACAGGCAGACCTCCTCCGGGACTCTGGGTGTTCATCTGGCTCCTGACATGTTGTAAACAAAGACTGCTGATGCTGTCCCCCGGCAGCCCAGCACCTGCCTCTCAAAAACTCCTGAGGCCTCAGCGGGATTTGGGAGCCCTCCAGGCTCCAGCAGTGGGCCACTCACATTTTTTCTAGTGGCATTGTCCTTGTACATTTTTGGCAGGAAGAGGAAATAATGAACATGTGTTCTTCCAAAAATACTCCAATTCATTCTCAACACTACAGTCACCGTGATCTTTCTAAAACATAAATCTCATCATGTCACTTCCCTGATGAAAACCTGTCCATTCTTTCCATGCCCCTCAGGATAAAGCTGCAGGTTTGAGTACAGTTAAGCAGATCCTCATGCTCAACTATCTCCATTTCTCTTCCCCTGTGCTTGTCACCACTTTTCTCTACAGTTGTCCACATTTTTTCTTTTTTAGCTGACCCATGCCTACTTCTATTTCAGGTGACAGCCCAGAAATTAATCCCTGTGGGAAGTGGTCCTGGAGGTACTTCTGCTGGGTGCTCCCGGGAAATCTTTGCTTTCTCCAACATAACACTGTGTTAGCAAAATGCCAACTGCAGAGATAAACTCCAACATTTCAGTGGCTTGTTTGCAACAGAATTATATTTCTCCCTCATCTAACCATCCAAGCAAGGTGATCCTGGCTGTTAGGTGATTCTCTCCAGGCTGACTCAAGGCTTCAAGTTCTTTCCATATTGCTGCCTTGCCATCTTCTGTTGTTCAATCACTAAGTTGTGTCTGACCCTTTGTGATCCCATGGACTGGAGCACACCAGCCTTCCCTGTCCGTCACTATCTCCCTGAGGTTGCTCAAACGCATGTCCATTGAGTCAGTGATGCCATCCAACCATCTCATCCTCTGTTGTCCCCTTCTCCTCTTGCCTTCAATCTTTCCCAGTATCAGGGTCTTTTCCAATGAGTTGGATCTTCACGTCGGGTGGCCAAAGTATTGGAGCTTCAGCTTCAGCATCAGTTCTTCTAATGAATATCCAGGATTGATTTCCTTTAGGATTGACTGGTTTGATCTTCTTGCTGTCCAAGGAACTCTCAAGAGTCTTCTCTAGCACCAGTTTGAAAGCATCAATTCTTTAGCATTCAGCCTTCTTTATGGTCCAACTCTCACATCCATATATGACTACTGGAAAAACCATAGCTTTGACTAGATGGACAAAGTGATGTTTCTGTTTTTTAAAGCTGTCCAGGTTTGTCATAATTTTTCTTCCAAGGAGCAAGCATCTTTTAATTTCATGGCTGCAGTCACCATCCTCAGTGATTTTAGAGACCAAGAAAATAAACTCCTCCAGGGCTGCGAAAACCTTAACGTGCATCTGGGGCAGGAGAGACAGAGGCTGGAAGGCCCGCGTGCCCCTTACTGCTTTAATGTGAGGGCCTCTCTTGTCCCTCCAACCAATTCCATTGGCACAAACATTATGTCATGTTGCTCCCTGGGGTGGCTGCAGTCCCAGTGACAGTGTTACAACACGGAAGGACGAGCACAAAGCTTGGTGGGCACACAGGCTCCCCCAGAGCCTTATTTTAATCGCCCGTGGGTTGACTAGACTCTGAACTCAGTGAGGGGAAAAAGGGTGACAGAGCCCTCTGCCAGCACCATCACCGGCACTTTGGGGCAAACAGTGACTGAGGGGTGCTCGGCTGAAGGAGGGAGAGGGTCACATGGACAAGTCCTCCTCTTGAACACCCTCCGCCATGCTGTGAGTGCCGGCGGAGGGAGGTGGGGGGAGCCAGCAAGCAGACAGGTGTTCTCTGCTGCTGTTGCCAGCCCAGCCCCTTAAAAGAAGTGCCAGTTCCCCTCACAGAAAGGCATGCATTGTGAATGGAGAGGCTTTGTAATCACAGGTGCCTGTCAAAGCGTGAGCCTCCTCTTGGATGATAGGGCCTTCTGATTAAAGACTTGTTGTTGGTACTTTATGGGGCAGAGATAAAACGTGCTGCTGTTGGTGCTGGCATCGAAGCTCCACAACACAGCACATCTGGCACCTGCCTCTGAGTCCAAGGAGATGGATGGTGAATGCTTTTTTCGCTCCTCCTCTTTATACGCCAGCTACATCTTTAAAGTGTCTCTTCGCAAGCCGTTTGTGTGTGTGTGTGTGTGTGTGTGTGTTGCTGTGAGCATATAATAGTAAGAAGGCAATCACCTATCATATTGTCCAGGTTGAAAAGAAGGAATCAATAGATGTGATGTCTAATTGACTTATGAAATGGGAAAGATAGAATTCACTATCTCAAGTGGTGAGATTTTTGTTCTATTTCTGAAAACCCTCAGGTGGGATTGTAGTGGCTTGACTTGTGAAATTGGGACCTTGTGCTTTACAATTTGAGGTTCAAATACTGACTTGAGGTTGTGTCACAAATGAAAACACTGGAGGGCCTGATCCCCACAGTCCCATGTAGGGAGGAAGTCTGGTACTCCACTCTGCAAAGCTCCCTTCTTCTAAGTCAAGAATCCCAGGACTGACTCAGTCTAAAAAGCTCAGTATTCTCTTCCTTGGTGTCACTGCACAAAGTCCAGCGGGCTTGATGATACAGTTCAGGACTGCAGCCTGCCAGGCTCCTCGGCCTATGGGGATTCTCCAGGCAAGAATGCTGGAGTGGGTTGCCATGTCCTCCTCCAGGGGATCCTCCCAACCCAGGGATTGAACCCAGGTCTCCCACCTTGCAGGCGGATTCTTTGCCGACTGAGCCACCAGGGAAGCCTGTAGTTCAGGACATGGTATCCCAAAACTGACACCTTGGCATACTGAATATTTCAAGCAGGAAGGTCATTCTGACCTCCTGTCCCCTTGCCCTTCTTCCCTGAAATAGATCCTAAAACCTTCCTGTGAGAGGTGCCCTCCCAAGACTTGTAGGAAAGGAGCATCATTATCTCTGAAGACAAACAGATGACAAGAAGAATCTGAACAAACAAGCCTTGCTAAGCTCCCCCCAGTTTAATGCACTTACATGCCTTAACCTATCCTATTCCTCCATGACTGTCCATTCATCATCAAACCTGGCATAAAAACACACAGGTCAAGCTGGCTTTTTGTTGTTGTTGGGTTTTCATTTCACTATGAAGTAAAGCTCCTATGTCTTGTAAAACTTACACTAGATAAATCTGTATGCTTTGCTCCTGTTAATCTGTCTTTCTCAGTTGACTTTTCAGGGCCAGACAGGGATCCTAAGAGGGTAGAAGGAAACTTTCTCTTCCTACCACACCGGGCAGCTGCCACCCAGTGCAGGTGGCATCGTGGAGGCCCAGCAGTGCCTGGCTGTCTCTGGTCTTGCCAGTTTCTCAGGGTTTGGGGGAAGGAGGAAGCCTGCATTCTCCCCTGCCAGGGGTCCTCTCAGCTGTGTGCACTGCAGGCCTAGGGGCCAGTACGGAGCCAGGTCACAGCTCTCCAGTGAGACGGTCCTATTTCGGACAGTGATGTTTCCATCTCCAGGGGAGCCGAGGCCTCGTGTGACGGGCTCATGTGATGCCTCTCTGCTCATGGCCTAAGAGCCTGCCTCCCGGACCGGTTCTATGGACCCTTAGGGTCAATCTGACATTAATCTCACTGCCCCTCCCTGGTGTTCAGTTTTGGCTACAGCCATTTCGGGCCTAAACAGGTGCCAGTGACTTTGAACCTCAGAGATGTTCTTGGTTCTTTACCCCCAGGAAAGCTCAGGATATCTGACCCCTTCCAGGGACCATCGTTTTCCAAAGAGTGGATTCCTACATTCCCTACGACAAATAAAAATCACTAATATTTACGAGTACTTACTATGTGCAAGCATTGTTTCAATTCTCTTACATTGATTTGCTCATTTTAATCTTCACACACACACACACACACACACACACACCCTGATTAAGTAGGCCTTAATTTCATCCTCATATTGTCCTCCTACATAATATGAGGATGAAATTAAGGCACAAAGAAAATAGCTGCCCCAAACTAGGCAGTGTCTGGTTTGAACCCATACTCCTCAGGCTGGGTTTTTCATCTACTCCGTGCTCCCTCATTTACACAAGAGCCAATTCTTCTCAGAACAGAGCTGGGCCCAAGGCCACTGCACTTCCTTGCTACTGTCATCAGCAAAACCCACTGGAGTCTCCAGGAAAAATCAGATGGAATCGAGGTGGTAAGGTTTAACGTTTTGAGCTTAGTGTAGTTTCACATGACTACAGGGGGCTGTGTGCAGAGATCTTGCACCTAACCTGTTAGATTAGAGTTTGCAGCATAGAACCCCTGCTCCCCACACCCCCAAGTTGGCTTACTGTGTACAGAAGTGCCGCACAGGGTACCTCCATTCAAGATGGCAGAGCTCCAGCAGAGACGCTGTCCTTGGCACCGAGATTGGGAGCTGTGCCTGTGTAGGAGACCGCGCCCCCTTCCCCAGGGACCACACCCTACAGAGCAGCTCTGCTTGTTGGGCAGAGCCCTGTGCTCTCTAGTGGGAGCTCAACCTCTCCATTCTTGAATCAAAGGATAAAACTTGCCTTTGCTTCTAAACTGAACTTGGTCTCACTCCACTGATGCAAGCAGTACCAGGCAGAAAGATCCTTCTCAGGACTCAACTTGAATGAAAGTTAACACTGTCATTATTAAAAATGTACACCATGAAGAAGTTTAAAAAATACAGAGTAAATTCCTCATCCCCTACTTAATTATCCTTGATAAGAAATGAACACTGAGAGCAACTGGGTGTATGTTCTTCTAAGCCTTCTCCCAGCCTTTGAGAACATGCCCAGGGGTTTCTACAAAACAGAGAGTGGAATAACTGGTGGTATCTTCTGCAGAAAAGTATTTTGCAAAAAAGTTCTATCTCTGGACACTGTGCTCTGCTCACAAGTCAGAGAGATCTTCCTGACCACTTTTACAAAAGTAGCACACAGACTGAATGCTTGTGTCCTTTCCAAATTCACATGTAGAAACCTAATCCCCAGGGTGATAGTATTAGGAGCTGAAGCTCTTGGGAGGCAATTAGGTCACCAGGTATTAGGGTAGAGCATCATGTGAAGTGAAGTCGCTCAGTCGTGTCCGACTCTTTGCGACCCCATGGACTGTAGCTTACCAGGCTCCTCTGTCCATGGGATTTTCCAGGCAATAGTACTGGAGTGGATTGCCATTCATGAATGCCCTTAAAAGAGACCTCAGTGTGGCCCCTCCACCATTGGAGGTTCCAGTGAGGAGATGTATGAACCAGGAAACAGGTTCTGATCAGAAAATGAATCTGCTAGTACATTGGTCTTAGACTTCCCAACCTCCAGAACTGGGAGGAATAACTGTTGTATAAGCCACCCAGTATCCAGACTTCCATGATAGCAGCCTCAACAATACAGAACCAGGCACTGCACATGTACAGAACTAGATCCCCCAGGAGCCCCTGAGTTTACTGCATACCACAGAAGGGATGTGCTTTGCTTTATGTCTTGTGCTCTGCGTGCAAGTGGAATCAAAGGATAGAAGGGATTAATAAGACATGAACCCAGTTGTCAACGTGCTCTGTAAGGCACTGCATCAGAACAGGATACCCGAGCCATGCTCCTCGCTTTGTCCAGTCATTTCATTTGAAGTCGGGCAGCGCCTCCTCACTTGCATATGGCCAGTGGTGCTCTTTCTCCTGTGAGATGCTCCAGCCCGACCTAAAATGCTTAAGTCTGTAGACTAAGACCATCTGCTTCCTGGTCACTGGACTTTAAGACCCTAGCAAGGGTTACTGCAGCCTTAGTAAACAGCTTTTGGGATTTCAGTTTTCCCTGGGAGGTGTACTGTAAGAGCTCTCTTGTGCTTTCGGAACACAAAGTGGTTGACAGAGTTCTTTGGCAGGCATCCAGGTATTCAAACCAGCCCCCGAAGAGAGGGAGGGCACCTGCTTGGCTGAAGGTGACTGAATGAGTTGGGGCCAGAGCTGGCACTAAAAGCCTTAAGACCCTGTACCGCCAACTCCCTCCTTACATACATTCAACAGCCTCTTCAAGATGGTACTTTTAAAAACAGATAAGGAAGCCCCCAAAGGGAAAAGTCCTCCTCTTAAAGTATATCGTGGGCTTCCCTAGTGGCTCAGTGGTAAAGAATCCATCCGTCTGCAATGCAGGAGACGTGGATTTGATCCATGGATTGGGAAGATCCCCTGGAGGAGGGCTTGCAATCCACTCTAGTAATCTTGCCTGGAGAATCCCATGGAGGAGCCTGGCAGGCTACAGTCCATGGGGTCACAAAGAGTCAGACATGACTAAAGCAACTCAGCTCGCACAAAGTTGATTGTACACCACCCCTCCCCAATTAACGGTCATTCTGGTTTCTTCAGTTCAGTTCAGTTGCTCAGTCATGTCCAACCCTCTGTGACCCTGTGGACTGCAGCACGCCAGGCTTCCCTGTCCATCACCAACTCCCAGAGCTCGCTCAAACTCATGTCCGTCGAGTCGGTGATGCCATCCAACCGTCTCATCCTCTGTTGTCCCCTTCTGCTCCTGCCTTCAATCTTTCCTTAGACTGTAATATAACTATGATCGGCTTTGTGGGAAAAGATTATTCTATTTAAGTGTCAAATGTACAAAAGAAATTAGGAATTGATTTTTAAAAGACTTCACCAAAAGTTTTCTTTAAACAGAGATACCTTGGAGGCATTTCAAATTATTTGATTTATAAACACTTAATCTGCACACAACTTTTCAAGGAAAATATAGTATGTAGAGAGAATCTGATGCTGGGAGGGATTGGGGGCAGGAGGAGAAGGGGACGACCGAGGATGAGATGGCTGGATGGCATCATGGACTCGATGGACGTGAGTCTGAGTGAACTCTGAGAGATGGTGATGGACAGGGAGGCCTGGCGTGCTGCGATTCATGGGGTCGCAAAGAGTTGGACACGACTGAGCGACTGAACTGAACTGAACTGAACTGAGAGAGGAAGGTAGACACGTGTGGTTTGCAGGGCACAAGGCGTGCGCTGCTTCCAAACCTTGAACGCATCCTGTGATCTGCTCTATCTGATTCTGTATGTGGTGATTACCTGTCTTCCTGTCTGTTATTGCCATTCGTGCGTGAGTCCTCCGCTGGCAGGCAGCACACCTTAGTCACATGAGCGTCTCCAATATCTGGCAAGGTTGTTGACAGCTGGGTTCATGTCTTATTAATTCCTTCTATCCTTAGCACCTAATTTTGAAACTGGCATTTAGGGGCACTCAGAAGATGTTTATTGAGTTGAAAAAACTAACTACAAGTTTTCCTCTTCGACAGTAGTATGAACTTTTGTACTTGTAAAATTCCTCTCATTAGTATAGCCCATTAAAACAATTATTTAATGTTCCGGCCATAGGCTATCCATAGGAAGTCTGGTTTCCTGCTGATGAATTCATTTATGGAAAGTTTATCACATACCCGGCACTGAGCGAGTAGTGGGGGTATAGTGAGCGAGGCAGGTGAGGTTTCTGCCCCTGCGGAGCTTATGGTCAAGGGGACAAGGCAGAGGAATAAGAAATAACAACAGCGTGGTAAGTTCTGGCAAGAGCACAGGGCAGGAGCAGAAGTGATGTTTGAGCTTAAACCTGAAGGACCGGGAGGAGGTAGTCAGGCAGTACAGATGGGAAAGGGGTTCTAGGTACAAGGATCCAGAATTCAGGAGGGCCAGAGACTAGAGAGGAAGTCACAGAGGGGAAGAGATGGTGGGAGGTCGGCCAGGGCAGGTTGGCAGAGGCCGTGTTATCTGCATGGAGGAGTGAGGAGCGGGAAGGCAAACAGGAAAGGTGTCTGGCCGCAGCACAGACGCTGAATTGGAGACAGCAATTCCTAGGCTGGTTTGGAATCTTAATGTCCAAGGGAGCATTAATAGTGGAAATAATGAAGACCAACCAAACGAGAATGAGCAAAGGCTCTGAGCTCGCTATACCAGGGAGTTAGCCACCATTACCTACGTTTTGTCAGAGGCCCGAAGGCAGGCAGAGGAGGGGGGAGGCTCTAAGGCTTGAAAAAAGAGAGGGCTTGGGACTTCCCTGCTAGTCCCGTGGCTAAGGTTCCGTGCTCGCAATGCAGGGGGCTCTGGTTTGATCCCTGATCAAGAAACTGTATCTCACGTGCTGAAACTAAGAGTTCACACGACACCATTAAGAGATCTAGCATGCCACAATGAAAACGGAAGGTCCTGAGTGCCACAACTAGGACCTGGTGCGGCTAAATAAATAAATAGTTAAACAGATAAAGGGGAAAGCTTGAGTCTTATTATCAGCAGGGAGAATTACAGTATTTATGGTTGCAGGTATTTAAATAAGAGTTGCAAATAAGCGCACTTTCATTAACATGTATTAAATTCCCCTAGATATTTATTCCTAAGTATATTATTAGCCAATTAATGATAAGGATCTAAGCCACATTTTACTACATTTATAGATTTATTTAATATATCCGACTTCTTCAAAGTACTCCACATCCCTGACTGGGAGGACTTACACCTTTAAAACCTTTTAAAAAATCCCAAATCTGAAAAACATCATATAGATTCACCAACATGCCACTAACTGCTCCATTTTCAAATAACAAATGTACACAGATTGTCCTAAAGATTACAAAACTTAGTTCTGTAATGAACAGTGCTACACTGAAGCTAAGGAATGGATTTGTAAGGGCTTCTAGTGGTAAAGAACCTGCCTGCCAATGCAGGAGACATAGGAGACATGGGTTCTATCCCTGGATCGGGAAGATCCCCTGGAGGAGGGCATGGCAACCCACTCCAGTATTCTTGCCTGGAGAATCCCAGGTACAGAGGAGCCTGGCAGGTATAGTTCATGGGCTCGCAAAGAGTCAGACACGACTGAGAGACTTAGCACGTACTGACCTGTAAACCATCTCAGTTTGTGAAGTCACATCCCCAAATAAGAAGAGCAGTTTTACCACCTCAGGCAGGCTAAGGGTACTAGGTAAAAAAAAAAAAAAAAAACAAGATTATGATCACAATATTCTTACTCATCAGTCATACCTGAGACTGTGACCTGGGGCCTGATATTACATCTTCCTAGGCAATTCTACCCCTGTCCCCAGAAAATATGCCAGGCCCTTGGTTAGCGTCATTTTCTGTCTTCTATTGTTGGCTGATGCCTTCCGGCCATTCCTTGCACTGGGATTTATTGCAACTCAGTACATTCAATTTCTCTTGGGAGTCTTTCAGTATTACTGATGTTTTCCCTTAACTTCAACTCTTGTCACCACTTGATTGGATTAATCTCTTTACCATCTCATCAGATTCCTTATATACTTTGCTTGACAACCTCTCGAGGGACCTAGGTTAAGAGGCTGTCCTGGTCAGAGGTGGAGGGGACCCTCTGAAGTTCTTTATGCTCTTACAGTGACTGTAACAGTGGTACTCGCTCAGTTGTGTCCAACTCTTTGAAACCCCATGGACTGTAGTCTGCCAGGCTCCTCTGTCCGTGGAATTCTCCAGGCAAGAATACTGGAGTGGGTAGCCATTCCCTTCTCCAGGGGATCTTCCTGACCCAGAAACACCTCTGATTTTATGATTCTCTGATCAAAGACATGCCCTTATTGGCATGTTAAATCACCTTATCTCTTACAAAGAAACAAGGATAAAAATGATCCTGCCTTCCTTAGTTGCTGTGTTCTTTCTTTTCCCTCTAGATTATCAAGGCCATTTTTTTTTTAAAGCAGCGCTGTGTGGTATGACAGTGAAAGTGAAGTCGCTCAGTCATGTCCGACTCTTTCCCACCCCCTGGCCAGCAGCCTCCTCCGTCCATGGGATTCTCCAGGCAAGAATACTGGAGTGGGTTGCCATTTCCTTCTCCAGGGGATCTTCCCGACCCAGGGATTGAACCCAGGTCTCCCACATTGCAGGTAGACGCTTTAACCTCTGAGCCACCAGTAGCATGTGGGATCTTAATTCCCCAAACAGGGATCAAACCTGCACCCCCTGCAGTGGAAGCTCAGAGTCTTAACCACTTGATTACTAGGGAATTTGTTTCCAAGAATCCATGTCTCACACAATATCAGAATACATACATATAAAATATGTATATTCAATACATATATATTATGTAGACTATAATGGTCTTGAATACAGGTAACTATAGGTTATATGTAATATATATTTAATATATATGTATATTCAAGAATTATTTGAACCCATAATGATAGTAATAATCTTTGTTTAAAACTCAACATTCAAAAAATGAAGATTATGGCATGTGGTCCTGTCCCAGCACAGACTTTATTTTCTTGGGGTCCAAAATCACTGTGGATGGTGACTGCAGCCATGAAATTAAAAGATGCTTGCTCCTCCAAAGAAAAGCTATAATGTACCTAGACAGTGTATTAAAAAGCAGAGACATCACTTTGCCAACAAAGGTCTGTATAGTCAAAGCTATGGTTTTTCCCATAGTCATGTACAGATGTGAGAGCTGGACCATAAAGAGCTGCTTTCAAACTGTGGTGCTGGAGAAGACTCTTGAGAGTCCTTTGTCTGCAAGGAGATCAAATCAGTCAATCCTAAAGGAAATTAACCCCAAATATTCATTGGAAGGACTGATGCTGAAGCTGAAGCTCCCATACTTGACCACCTGATACGTTGAGCCAACTCACTGGAAAAGACCCTGGTGCTGGGAAAGATTTAGGACATGAGGAAAAAGGGACGACAGAGGATGAGATGGTTAGATGGCATCATTGACTCTATGGACATGAGTCTGAGTGAACTCCGGGAGATAGTGAAGGACAGGGAAGCCTCGTGTGCTGCAGTCCATGGGGTTGCAATGAATGGGACACGACTGAACGACTGAACAATAACAAAATCTTTGTTGTTGCTGTTTAGTCACTAAGTCATTTCTGACTCCTCTGTGACCCTATGGACTGTAGCCCCCCAGGTTCATCTGTCCAGGGGATTTCCCAGGCAAGAATAGTGGAGTGGGTTGCCATTAGCTCCTCCAGGGGATCTTCCTGACCCAGGGATCAAACCTCTGTCTCCTGCATTGGCAGGTGGATTCTTTACCACTGAGTCATCAGGGAAGCTCCAATAATAATCTTTAGGCCCAGGAAATCTTATTGCCAGATGAAGTATATGCAGAATTGTTTGTCCCTGGACCAGAGATTTTTTAGTTTCATTAGAGTTATAGAGGCACAAGTGAAAGGTTATTGCTGAACCATGAAAGACGCTGGGATTCTTGGCCTCTGGAGGAAAATAACTCAATCCGGGGCCAGAGATGAGGCTTGATTGCGCAGAGCTTTTGTGTAATAAAGTTTTATTGGAGAAGACTCTTGAGAGTCCCTTGGACTGCAAGGAGATCCAACCAGTCCATTCTGAAGGAGATCAGCCCTGGGATTTCTTTGGAAGGAATGATGCTGAAGCTGAAACTCCAGTACTTTGGCCACCTCATGAGAAGAGTTGAATCACTGGAAAAGACTCTGATGCTGGGAGGGATTGGGGGCAGGAAGAGAAGGGGACGACAGAGGATGAGATGGCTGGATGGCATCACTGACTCGGATGTGAGTCTGAGTGAACTCCAGGAGTTGGTGATGGACAGGGAGGCCTGGCGTGCTGTGATTCATGGGGTCGCAAAGAGTCGGACACGACTGAGTGACTGAACTGAACTGAAAGCATAAAAGAGATAGAGAAAGTTTCTGACACAGACATTAGAAGGGGGCAGAAAGAGTGCCCGCTCACTAATTTTAGCAATGGAGTTATTCCAGTGAATCAAAAGAATATCTGGAGGTTGTAAAGACCTTACTAGATCCACTCCCATAATTTACATTTTAAGATAACAGGATTAGCTAGAAAGTTTTTTCCAGAAACTGTCCTCAAGCAGGATACATTATTGTTATATAATCCTAAGGAATGTAGAGGAAAAAAAGCATTTGTCCTTTCCTCCTCTTTGAGAATTCCAGATCCCTCTCTCCTTGGGGATCCCCAGACTACTTAACAACCTGCCTAGGAATTGACTCTCTCACAAGTAGTTCAAAGAGATAAGTTCTTTAGCTCTGATTAAGGAAAAGAGTAGTTCACAGTCTGCCTTGCGTCTTTTTTCCCTTCCCCTTTACATTTTTAAACTGATTTAGAAAATGAGCTTGCAGCATCTTGTGGCACCTGAAAGTACAGAAGTGCTCAGAAAAAAAAAAAAAAAGGAATAAAATAAAAGGTGGAGGCATGTCAAGTGGACAAAGGAGCCAACCTAAAGATTCCCTTAATGGCCAATGCTAGAACAATCTGAGCAATAACAACAACTCAGCACACAACAACAACAAAAACCATAGTATTAGATTATAACTCAAAGAATAAATAAATATGCATGAATCCACACTGATACAAAAAAGAAATAAGAAGAAACAGAAGAACTCCACATAATAAGCGTAGAAGGATGAGGGAAACAGAAAATCAACATTAGAACAAAACAGCAATAACCAGTGCAGGCAAGATCCACTGATGAATGCTAAAATTAGCGAGGAAATATATATTTAAAAAAAAAAACAAGATGTTATTCCCATAGTCTCAAAGTATCTCTCCCAAAACATACATGAATCACAAAGGGAAAAATGAAATCTTCACAGTAGGAAACCTGACAGATACCAACTAAACCACATGATCAAGGTTAACATCACCAGTAATAAAGACATAACAGTATCTTATACTCCTTGATTGGATTCATTGAAGACACATCACCTCTCAGTCTACTCATGAGAAAGCATTAGACAAGCCTAAAACAAGAGATACTTTATAAGTTATCTGACCAGTCCTTTTCAGAAGTGCTAAGATCAGGAAGACAAGACAGAAGAGACATGACAAGCAAATGCAAGATGGGATTTTGGATAGAATCTTAGAACAAAAAAGAATGTTAAGGAAAAACTGGTGAAACCAAATGAAGTTGGTAGTTTCTCAAACAGTATTGTTCAAATGTTGGTTTCTTAGATTTGAGGACTGTACTATGGTTATATAAGATGTAAAGGAACCCTATGCAATCTTGCAATTCTCTAAGTCTAAAATTATTTCAAAATAAAGTAAAAAGGGGGAAAAAGGCAATCAAAAGGTGAAAAAAAAAATAAAAATTTCTTTACATATTTATGACTAACATGGTCATGTTTCTCCTTGTTTATTTTTTTGTCTCTGTGGCTTTATCTGTTGACTTCCCACTATGGAAGATGAGGACTTAGCTCTTGCATTTTCCCTCTCACACATTCTCACTTTCCATACTCTGAAGATGATTTATCATAACTTTAATTACACCAGTATTCAGTGTTTACATATTGTGATCCAATACACTATTCAGAGCTCACCATGTAGAAAACAAGAATTACTTTTCTTTTCCTGAATAACTTTGTATTCTCTCAAGTTAATACTTATCCTTTAAAAAAAATTGCTTCCATTTTCTGTGTCTTTATTTCTGCTTCAGCTTATTTAGTGCTTCTAAAGCAATCTAGGATGAAGAACCAGCTTTTTTTTTAAAAAAAAATCTAATTGGTTACAGATGCTTTTATAAAATATAATAAAAATATATTTCTAGAACAGTTCACGGATAGCCCCAGGCAACCAATTCATACTTCATGTGGCATTGTCAGATCACCTGTTAATATATTGAAACACATTGAGTATTCTGTCAGTTTCATTCTCTTAAAGAAGTCTTTTTGGTGCTTTCTTACTTGCTCCTATAAGTTGATTACCTTCTGTGTATGAGGTATGTGTGCATGTGTGGTAAGTCGCTTCAGTTGTGTCTGACTCTTTGAGACCCTATGGACTGTTGGTCACCAGGCTCTTCTGTCCATGGGATTCTTCAGGCAAGAATACTGGAGTGGGTTTCCATGCTTTCCTCCAGGGGATCTTCCTGACTCAGGTATCGAACCCATGTCTCTTACGTCTCCTGCATTGGCAGGCAGGTTCTTTACCACTAGCACCACCTCGGAAACCTATATACAAGGTATACAGTTTTTAATGGGTCTGGTTTTTCCTCCTTAAGTATCAGGCTTCTCTTTGTTTTCCCTTTTTTCTGGTTCCCATGCCTGCCTCATTCTTGGTTTATGCCTTTGTTTTTACAGAGCATATCTTGCAATGCAGGAGACTTAAGAGATGCAGGTTTAATCCCTGGGTCAGGAAGGTCCCCTTGAAGAGAGTATGGCAAACCACTCCAGTATTCTTGCCTGGAGAATCCCATGGACAGAGGAGACTGGCAGATTACAGCCCACAGGGTTGCAAAGAACTGGATATGACTGAAATGACTTAGCACGCATGCACACATCCTGCAACAGCTTCCTGGAAAAGGGTGTGTGGAAAAGAAATTTTTTGAGACCTCAATGTCAAAAAATGAAAATGCTGACTGCTTGTTTGGCTGAGTATAGAATTTTTGATTGGAATGGATTTTTCTTCAGAAAACTTTCTTGTCTTCCAGCTTCCATAGTTGTTGTTAAGAAGTTGAAGACCATTTGGACTCCAGACCCTTTTCATGGGGCCTGTTTTTATTCCTCAGTTCAGTTTAGTTGCTCAGTCATGTCCGACTCTTTGCAACCCCATGGACTGCAGCGTGCCAGGCCTCCTGTCCATCACCAACTCCCAGAGCTTACTCAAACTCATGTCCATTGAGTCAGTGATGCCATCCAACCATCTATCTCATCCTCTGTTTTTATTCTTGGAAGCTTGTAAAATGTTTTACACATTATAGATTGACTTACATTCATTGGACTGGGCGCTTGTGAGCTTTTTCATTCCTTGAAAATGTTCCTGAATGATTTCTTTTATTCTCCCTCCTTTTTTTCCCCTCTGTATTTTCTTTCTGGAAACATTATTTGGACATAGGATGTGCTAGACAGGTCTCTCTGGTGAGGATTCTCCATGTAAATGGACTTGGCTCTCTCCTTTCCTCTCTGCTGACTTAGGAGTCAGCATTCTCTATGCTGAGTTACCTGCTTCCTCTCTCCTTCTCCAGATCCTGGTAGTAATTTTTTAATATTAATATTAGTAGGGTCTTAGGAGAGAGCAAAATTAGGTGTGTTCAGTCTGCCACCTTTATCCAGTATCTGGTGTCTGCCTTCTAAATACTGCTGTCTGTTTTCCATTGTGTTCTAGCTTCCAGCTCTCTCTTTCCTTCCATTGAGTAACATATAAAGTGAAGATGCAGCTGTTGGTTTCCTTAGTGCCAGCCCCATTGACATCATTTCCCAACCATATGACCTTGGACAAATCACTTCACCTCTCAGAAATTTAGTTTCTTCATCTGTCTGATGGAAAGAATCATAATACCCCAGTGATTGTGGAGAAGAGGTAGCACTCAGGACCCAAGGTCGCTGTTTCCAGAAATGGCACTTGGCGTTGCGGCTATTGCTCAGGCTTGGCCCTGCCCACTTCCTCCTTCCTTTCACAGTCTGTGAGCTAGAAAGTTGAATTGCTCTGCATGCTTAGACTGAAGTAAGACTCCCTAGAGGGCTCTCCTAAGGTGTAAGGGGAAACATAATTTCAGGGACTTGGCAGCATCTAGTTTGGCTGCCCCGAGACTCATCTATTGGTTTTAGCTTTCCTAGCATCAGCCAGGATCCTCTCTCCCATATGCAGACCTTCTTACTGAGTCTCTTGAGCCTTCATGATACAGGCAGTTTTGCACTAGGTCCACAAGTCCTCCTGCATGTCCAGCCACAGACCACCCTCACTTGTGGCTCCCAGACTCCATGCTGTTGCTTTCATCCCTGCCCTTATAGTTCTGATTTCCCAGCTCTGCAGATCCCAGAGTCAGACCTGCTTTTCCTGCAGAATTAGGTCAGCTTTCACTCTTTTGGGAAAGCTTTTCCTGACCTCCCCCACCCTGACCCCTGTTTCTCAGACGCCATTCTGGGTTGGTGTGTCTCACGTGCCTCATCACATTCTGTAGGTGTACACCTGTCACAGGCTTCCCTGGTGGCTCAGTGGTAAAGAATCTGCCTGTGATACAGAAGACACAGGAGATGTAGGTTTGATCCCTGGGTTGGGAAGACCCCCTGGAGGAGGACATGGGAACACACTCCAGTATTCTTGCCTAGAGAATCCCATGGACAGATGAGCCTGGCAGGCTACAGTCCATAGTGTCCCAAAGAGTCAGACACAACTGAAGTGACTGAGCATGCATACACGTACACCTCTGTCAAAGCACTTCTGACTCTTCTGTACCTGGTTACTTATCTTTCTCAACTGCAAAATTGCAATGGCTCTGGAAATAGCATATATGACCTTGTTATCTTATTCTTAGCATCCAACATGATGCCTGGTGTATCTCTGCTGCTGCTGCTGCTAAGTCGCTTCAGTCACGTCCAACTCTGTGCAACCCCACAGACGGCAGCCCGCCAGGCTCCCCCGTCCCTGGGATTCTCAACGCAAGAACACTGGAGTGGGTTGCCATTTCCTTCTCCAATGCATGAGAGTGAAAAGTGAAAGTGAAGTCACTCAGTCATGTCCGACTCTTAGCGACCCCATGGACTGTAGCCCACCAGGTTCCTCCATCCACGGGATGTGTCTCTAGTGTGTGCAATTTTTGAAATAAAATAATATTTTTGAGTCAATGAATGAACAAAAAGATCTTAAATATTAGTTTGGTTTTGTATACTAAAAGAATGAAATCCTTGAGTCAAGGAAATGATAAATGTAATTCTCTTTGCAAATCTTCAGAGATCGAAATCTTCCCCCAAATAACAACATTTACTTGGCATTGTCCTACCAGTTTGGGGAGGGAAACTACGATTGAGGGGTTGGAAATGCTCTGATCCTTTTCTTCATGCTTGCCAGCCACTCAATGCACGACACAAGAGCAATTACTGTATTACAGTTGTCCAAGGCATGCATAGGCAGCTTTGTAATTCCTCTAATCAGCCTAGCAATATATTTCAGTCACATTTCTGGGTGCTCATTGCTCTTCTTAAAATACAAACTATCTTCATGCTGTTTCTAGCCAAACAAAGACAGGGCAAGCTTTACATGTCTAATGAAGGAACAGCTCAAAAGCTTAGGAAAAAAGGATTTTGGTCACACCAACATGCACTGCAGACACGTGAGGGCAAGAACTCCTGTTCATCCACCAATAGGTTCTGTCTGCCCCAGCTTTTCTCCTGGCCACTCCTGAAAGAACCTGGATTAACATAAGGAGGGTGCTTGAGAACCAGCTCGTATCATTTTACAAAACTTCAGGGTCTAACAAAACACCAGACTTTATGTTCAGGCTGCACTACCAACAGACAATTTATTTAATGAACTATTTTCTGCTTACAGATGGAGGTTGAAGTTGTACTCACATGCTTTAAATGTCAGCCTGCATCTTTAGACTTAGAGAAGGGAAGAAAAGACAAAATCTTGTTATACCAAATTTGGGCACCCAGCTTCTAAAGAATACTTTGATTCCTCTCTTGGCCTCATTGATGGAGGAGTAGGCCAGGTGGGGGTTTTGTATACAGAGGAAGTTACTGAAGCAATTCACCAATCTGTCTGATTAGCACTATCATTTCAAATGTAAATAAATAGCCCTTGAGATTTCAGGTGAGAACTGGATTTTTCAAAGATGGTTTCTCTCTGTGGCTGTAATGAGTGAACTGGACAATTCTGATTTGTGGTTAGCTTTATATCCTACGTATATTTTCCATCTCTCAATATGCCTTCATGTTTTACCAAAAGACATAGAAGACTCATCCATAGCAATCTTCTAGGAAAGTCAGGACAAAGTAAGATCAAAGTTGCAAAACTGACACTGAGGCACAGTGATGGCATTAATAGCCTTATTATTATTAAATGGAATAAAAAGTCATTAAATGCCTATGAACTCAAAGCAAAATTGATGGCAAGAGTTAATCACCCTCATTAAGTCACGTTTCTATACCTCTGGGTACAAGTTATCACTAATCTTGGACACTAGCTGTTCATCCCTTCAAGGGCAATAGACTCAGTGCTGGGAGCAGCCCTGTTTTAGCTTGGGGCTAAGAGAGAGGAGAGAGGAGAATCCTTGATCACATGGATTCTGTTTATGTTGCTCAAGAGATCAGTGGTTCCACTGACTCCGAACAATTTGGATTCACAGTTACATTATAAAATAACCTTTGTATTTAAAGGACTTTCATCTCATCTGGGGAGATGTAACATGTTTTGTATTCTAGGTAAATTGAATTTGTTGCTTAGTGCTTTGAGCCACATGTAGTCAGGGAACTTTATTGAATAATTACATTGATTGATTCACAATCTCTTGGCTATAAGAAAGTCACAAGGGAGAGCTATTAAGAGCCAGCCAAGTGTATCCATCCAACTCATGGTCTCTCCAGGCAAGAACTGGTGGACTATGGATCTCCTCGAGGCATCTAAAGTCCCGAGACTTATCTAATATGGCTCTGATTTTACACATCACCCATAAATTGGACATACAAAGGCATTAATTTTACACATAAAAAATATGAGCTTCTTCTTCTGTTTCATAAAACTAAGGAAAACTATTTATCCACTGCCCATTCTGCTAGTCATTCTCCCCACTTGAAATCAAATCTTCACTTCAAGATACATTTTATTATTTCCATTTTTACAGAAGAGGAAACTGAAGCTCTGAGAGGTGAAGTGACTTACCCAAGATTTAGAAGTTGTACAGCCACAGTTTATTCCCAGGTCTCTCTGATTCAAATGGCATCTTCTTTCCACTCTGAATCAATAAGAGATTATATAAGAGCGGAATATCTGTATTTATATCTACATAAAATTGCTACTATAATCTATACATGGAGAAAGCCTGAATTTCTAAAAAAAAGAAAAAATTAAGCATGAAATTACCGCAGAAATTCCAGTCCTATGTATATACTCAAATAATTGAAAATAAGAGCTCAGATACTGGTATACCAATGTCCATGGTGGCACTATTCACAGTGGCCAAAACGTGAAAACAACCCAAGTGTACCTTGACAGATGAATGGATAAACAAAATGTGAGATATATATACACATATGTATCTATATATCTCATGATCACAGATATCATTCAGCCATAAAAAGGAATAACATTCTGACACATGCTACAACGTGGATGAACCTTGAAGACATCATGCTAAGTGAAAGAAGCCAGTCACAAAATGACAAATACTGTATTGTTCTACTTATATTACCTGGATAAGCAAATTTATAGAGACACAAAGTAAAGCAGAGCTTTTCAAGTCCTGGGGAAAGGGGAATGTGGAGTTACTGGAGTATAGAGTTTCTGTTCTGAGTCGTGAAAACATTTTGGAACTAGATGTGCCAAACAACATTATACAACAATCTTGCACAACACTGTGAATATACTTAATGACAGAAGGAGTCAAAATGGTAAGCTTTATGTTATGTACATAATTTAAAAAAAAGTTTGGCATGATGAAAAGAGTCAAGCAGTTTTTGTGTGAATCCCTGACCTGCCTCCCATCTGTGTGAACCGGGCCAAATGACTTCAAGTCTCTGAGCTTCCATTTTCTCACTTTAAAAGTGAAGGTGATAATGCCTAACTCACTAGGTAGGTAGGATGTAAATCACCGAGCCTGTACTTAGCACCAAGTATGAACACTCAGTAGATGTGGAGGTGACAGCCACGGCAGGAAGTTATTCCTCTCGTTAGCTCTCAAGTTCCACACCAGAAACTTAAACACAGGAAGAGTATTTCTCACCACACACACTGAAGGATGGTTAAATCATAACTGAGATTTTGTTCTTGTTCTGGAAGAACTTTTTTTCAACAGAATGCCAATGAAGAACCAGGTGTTTGAAAAATGTGTCTGTGTTAAGTTAAATGAGCCTTTTTTGGATGCCAGATGGGAACATAAAGCTGTCTGAAACCCCAACGGTCTTTTCTGGTTGATTTTCACATGACTGGAAAAAGATTTGACCACAGGGCAGAGGAGCGGCCCAAGTGTTCTTGCTGCCAGCTCTTCGGCTGCGGTTTAAGGGAAAGAGGAGATATTTTAGAGCAAAAATGTATAACCCCTAGAAATAGGACGGTTGTGTTGGCAGCCTCTGAGGAAGCCTTGAATAACGGCACTGCTGAGGTGACATGCCTGTTACAGGTTTCTTGGACAACTCCGCTCTGCTCAATGTCCTTGTCTGTTGTGTCATGAATGGGGAAATGGAGTTCCATGGTGAAAGCAGTGGAAGAGACCTACCAAGGTGAAAAAGACCCACAGAAAGCATTTAAACACATCTGCTAGACTGATTTCTGTCTCCCATAAAGTGGATGACCAATTTCCGTTCCCCATATACATGAAATCTGCTTTTAATCCACGTGAACATTTTCTAGAATAAGTTTACACCAAATTCTTATGAATATTGACTGTAGCTCCCTTATTAATAAAACACAGCCATAGTACCTGGAAATGTGTCCTTTGAACATTTGGAAGCATCTCTGCAGGCTCCTTTCTTTGCTTGAGACACATATGAAGTGAAGTAAAGTGAAGTGAAGTGAAGTGACTCAGTCGTGTCCGCCTCTTTGCGACCCCTTGGACTGTAGCCTACCAGGCTCCTCCCTCCATGGGATTCTCGAGGCAAGAGTACTGGAGTGGGTTGCCATTTCCTTCTCCAGGGGATCTTCCCGAACCAGGGATCGAACCCGGGTCTCCAGCATTCCAGGTAGATGCTTTAACCTCTGAGCCACCAGGGAAGATCTGAGACACATATGGCTACTGAAAATGGCTACTGAAAAATAATGTGCCTTCGTATTTAACCCTTGGAGTCTTTCAAGGAATTCTTTTGTGGAGCAGAATGGATTTGGTGGCTCCCTAGTCATCTCCAAGAGTGAACACACCTCCTAAAAGTCAAGCTTCACTCCTTCCATGTCCCCCCATGAATGTTCTCTGTTTCTCTGAAAGTAAATAGATTTTCTTGTGTTACTTAGTGTCTCATCCAGGGTTGGATGCCTAATACCTGTCGCTTTTATGAAATTAACTAGATGCTTTGTATAGAAACTCAGACTAACCACTACAGTCCAACTACTCATAAATAACTAGTTACATTTAGGTGTGTAACTCACCAAACTTTTCAATATTTGAACAAGAATTTTTGTCTTTTACAAAAATGAGATTATACTGTATATACTCTCAAAAACTCTGCCTTTGTCAAATACCAATATATTGTGAACATCTTTTCACACAATATTATTGTAAATGGCTGTTTAGCTTTTATCATATGGATTTCATGTATTTTATTTATCTAGCGTTCAACTGTTGGATTTTTAGGTTACCTAATCTATGTAGTAGCTAAAATTAGGTTCAGCTTTATTTATAGAAAACTCCAAAGAGCAGTGGCTTAAATAAGATGGGTATTTATTTCTCCTTAATGTTATTTTTAACCCAGAGGTGGGCAGTCTAGGATTGGTATATTAGTCATCAAAGACTAAGGCTTCTTCTACCTTTTTGCTCCACCATTTTTATGGAGATATTTCATTCTCAGGATCACTTGTTGGCCCAAAATAACTACAGGAGCTCTGAATATCACATCAGAGTTCTAGGTAGTGCAGGACAAGGGCTTAATTTCCAAAATATACAAACAGCTCATACAACTCAACAACAACAACAAAAAACACCACCTCCCCAGAATGGCCAGAAGATCTAAACAGACATTTCTCCAAAGAAGACACACAGATGGCCAACACACACATGAAAAGATGCTCAACATCACTCATTATTAGAGAAATGCAAATCAAAGCTACAATGAGATAAACCTCAGACCCATCAAAATGGCCATCATTAAAAAGTCTACAAATAACAGATGCTCGTACACTGTTGGTGGAAATGTAAGTTGGTACAGACACTATGAAAATTAGTATGGAGGTTACTTTAAAAACTAGAGTTGCCATGTGATCCCGCAATCCCACTCCTGGGCATATACCCAGACAAAACTGTAGTTTGAAAATATACATTCACCCCGATGCTCAAAGCAGCACTATTGACAATAGCCAAGACAAGGAAACAACGTAAATGTCCATCAGCAGAAGAATGAATAAAGATGTGAGTGTATATATATATATCTCAGCCATCAGAAAAAATGAAATAATTCCATTTACAGCATTATCATACTAATTAAAATAAGTCAGAAAAAGAAAGACAAATACCATATCACTTACATGTGAAATCTAAAATGTGATGCAAATCAACATATCCATGAAACAAAAACAGACTCACGGATAGAATAGACTTGCTATTGCCAAGGAGGAGGCCAGGGAGGGAAGAATGGGAATTTGGGATTAGCAAATTATTGTATACAGAATGGATAAATAACAAGGTCTTACTGTATACCACAGGGAATGATGTTCACAATGGAAAATAATATATGTATATATTAATATGAATGTATATGTATATATATAACTAAATCACTTTGCTGTACAGAAGAAATTAATACAACACTGTAAATAAACTATATTTTAATAAAATTAAGAATCAAAAGCCCCCTCCACACAGTTCTAGGTAGTACAGAGAAGAAAGCAAGGAAGGGTCCAAAAGGCTCCTTCCCAGCCAAAATAGCTGCCTTTAAGATGCCACCCTGGAAATCCTATGGAACACTTCTGCTTTTTTGTAGTTGGTCATATTATGTGTGGATCACAATAAACTGTGGAAAATTCTTCAAGAGATGGAAATACCAGACCACCTGACCTGCCTCTTGAGAAACCTATATGCAGGTCAGGAAGCAACAGTTAGAACTGGACATGGAACAACAGACTGGTTCCAAATAGGAAAAGGAGTGCATCAAGGCTGTATATTGTCACTCTGCTTGTTTAACTTATATGCAGAGTATGTCATGGGCTGGAAGAAACACAAGCTGGAATCAAGATTGCCAGGAGAAATATTAATAACCTCAGATATGCAGATGATACCACCCTTATGGCAGAAAGGGAAGAGGAACTAAAAAGCCTCTTGAAGAAAGTGAAAGTGGAGAGTGAAAAAGTTGGCTTAACGTTGGCTTAACATTCAGAAAACAAAGATTATGGCATCTGGTTCCATCACTTCATGGGAAATAGATGGGGAAACAGTGGAAACAGTGTCAGACTTTATTTTTGGGGGCTCCAAAATCACTGCAGATGGTGACTGCAGCCATGAAATTAAAAGATGCTTACTCCTTGGAAGGAAAGTTATGACCAACCTAGATAGCATATTGAAAAGCAGAGATATTACTTTGTCAACAAAGGTCCGTCTAGTCGAGGCTATGGTTTTTTCAGCAGTCATGTATGAATGTGAGAGTTGGACTGTGAAGAAAGCTGAGTGCCAAAGAATCGATGCTTTTGAACTGTGGTGTTGGAAAAGACTCTTGAGAGTCCCTTGGACTGCAAGGAGGTCCAACAGGTCCATTCTAAAGGAGATCAGCCCTGGGTGTTCATTGGAAGGACTGATGCTAAAGCTGAAACTCCAGTACTTTGGCCACCTCATGCGAAGAGTTGACTCATTGGAAAAGACCCTGATGCTGGGAGGGATTGGGGGCAGGAGGAAAAGGGGACGACAGAGGATGAGATGGTTGGATGGCATCACTGATTCAATGGACGTGAGTTTGAGTGAACTCTGGGAGTTGGTGATGGACAGGGAGGCCTGGCGTGCTGCGATTCATGGGGTCGCAAAGAGTTGGACACAATTGAGCAACTGAATTGAACTGAACTGATATTCAGCTGTAAGGGACTCTTTGAAGGGAATTCAAAAGTGTTCTATTGTTAACAAAAAGGGGAAGAATGGGTATTGTGTAGCAACTAGTGGTTTCTGCCACACCAATTTTTGCCCTTATAATCCATGCTGTCATGTATGGCTTCTATGTAAATACTTTTAGACACTCAGGGTTGTTTCCATTTAGAACTTATGCTGAGGAAATAACTGTGTCAGGTGAACACCTTTTAAAATACTATTTTTTTTTCTTATTGCAAAGCAATGTATGTTTGCTGAAAAATATCCAAAATAGTAGAAATATAAGCTGTTTTCATACATGGTACTACTCTGAAGTGATAACTAGAGTGAACAAGGGGTCAATTTCCCTGTATTTTTATTGGTTCCCTCTTGCCCTGTTATCACATCAACTAATAAGAAGTATATTAATTTGTACTTTGATTATTCACCTTTTGAGCTCCTTTGCTTACTTTTCTAAAAGGGTACTCATTAAAAATAACTTAAAAGGGCTCATATATTTAATAGTTACTTGATAATAACTATGTGTTCTAGTACTTTTTCAAATTGTCACTTTCTTTTCTGTTTATTTTACAGTGTTTTTCTAATGTAAAAATTTTACCTTTATACACTCAAATCTATTAATCTTTTTCTTTAAGGCTGTCCCTTTGGTGTAGGTGCTAACACTTAAAGAGATAACCTATTCTTTATTTTCTCAAATTGTATTTGGAATTACAGTGCCAAGTGCCAGCCATTAAAATAGGCAGTTGGTGAAGAAGTAACCTTTCTTTTCTCCTGGCACAGAGCTTTGTGCTGATAACTAAGGGGGAAATTTTGAGAATGTTCCAACAATAAAGCAATGAAAGTGACTCTCACCTGCAGTGGTTAGGTTTCATTTCAGTGGTTACATTTCAAGAGTGAAATGTAAATGACATATTTGCATCACCAGAATCCTATTTTCCTTTTACTTAGATTATGCCTGATCTTAGGGATGGCTTCCCTAGCGGCTCAGTGGTAAAGAACCTGCCTGCCAAGGTGGGAGATGCAGGTTCGATTCCTGGGTCGAAAAGATCCCCTGGAGAAGGAAATGGCAATCCACTCTAGTATTCTTGCCTGGAAAATTCGTATGGTCAGAGGAGCCTGGGAAGCTAGAGTTCATGAAGTCCCAAAAGAGTTAGCATGACTTAGTGACTAAACAACAATCTTAGGGAACTATGTTACAAACCAAACACTTAACTCTTAATTCAAATGGAGCCTTCTTGTGTTTGAGAGACTGTATGAAATTGTAGGAAGAACATAAGCCTCGAAGTGAAACAATCCAAGTTGAAATCCTACCAACATTTATTACTTACAGAATTTTAGGCAGGTTACATGACCTGGATGGGTCTCATTGTGTTGGGACACTAAAAAGATCAGAGGAGATAATTAATGTGAAGGCATCTGGCAGTATAACTAGCTCATGGTGCTAGAGACCATTAACAGATGTTTCCCCAACCTGCCAAGAAACTGAAGACTTTTTAAGTGTATCAGCCATGAAATTAAAAGATGCTTGCTCCCTGGGAAAAAGCCTATAACCAACCTAGATAGCATATTAAAAAGCAGAGACATCACTTTGCAGACAAAGGTCCGTATAGTCAAAGCTATGGTTTTTCCAGTAGTCATGTATGGATGTGAGAGCTGGACCATAAAGAAGGCTGTGTGTCGAAGAACTGATGCCTTTGAATTGTGGTACTGGAGAAGACTCCTGAGAGTCCCTTGGACTACAAGTGGATCCAACCAGTCAATCCTAAAGGAAATCAACCCTGATTATTCATTGGAAGGATTGATGCTGAAGCTGAAGGTCTAATACTTTGGCCATTTGATTAGAAGAGCTGACTCACTGGAAAAGATGATGATGCTAGAAAAGATTGAAGGCAAAAAGAGAAGGGATGTGATGCTTAGATAGTGTCATTGACACAAATTTGAGCAAACTTCAGGAGATAGTGGAGGACAGAGGAACCTGGCAAACTGTAGTCCATGGAGTCGATGAACAAGTGTTTGACAGACTCCTTGGTATTAAGAATTCCTTTACAAAGCGAAGAATAACTTCTTCTTTTTTTTTGTTTGGTGGTTCCTATTTTCAAATAGTAGGGTAGCCGAAATATAACAGGACCTCTCTTACCTTCCCTGCTCCTACCCTTCTACAATGAAGCCAGAGTCAGAATACCTTCCCTTCTCTCTTTTCCCCCAGATCAAGTCCAGTTAATGGGAAGTGAGGGAAGAATGGGAGAAGTTGGTGAATAGGTGGTACCCAAGGCTGTGGGAAAGATTGAGGGCAAGAAAACAGGGCAACAGTGGATGAGATGGTTGGATGGCATTACCGACTAAATGGACATGAGTGTGAGCAAACTCCAGGAGATAATGAAGGACAGGAAAGCCTGGCGTGCTGCAGTCCATGGGGCCACAAAGAATCAGACATGACTGAGCGACTGATCAACAACAAAGGCCCCTAACAACTAACTCTAACAACAAAGAGCTAGCAGGCAGTGAGCCAGGTATCAGCCCGCCGTGTGGTTCCTTCTTTTGACTTCTAAGATTTCAAATTGTTCAGATTTCTTTTCTTGAAGAGTTATGTTTTATTTGGCAGGAATGTTTAGGACTTCAAGCTCAGGAGGCAGCATCTCAAGTAACCCTGAGAGAACTGCTCCGAGGAGGTGAGGGGAGGAGCTAGGATATACAGGGATTTTGCAACAAAGGGCAGGTAGTCGGAACATCGAGTTGTTCAGATCTCATAGACTGAGTGGGACATTAATATCCTCGAGGAGTGGAGGGCCAGGGGTTTTTTGTTTATGCTCTGGCCAGACCTGGAGAAACTGAAGTCCAGAGGAAGAACAGACTTATGTAAAATTTGTAGCCAGCCAGGACTTCAGCGCCAGGGCCCCTGTTCTTTCTCCCAGTCCTTGGATACTGATGACTGGACACGATGAGCTGCTCACAAGTTCGAGCGGCTGAGGTCAAGACATCATTAGTTGCAGCCTGGAGAAGAGCCATTTTGTATCCAAGGGGAATCATATGCCAGATTAATAGCAACATTAGTGATTTTCATTCGCTATGCACTAATTTCTCTTGAGAAAGGTGAGCAGACTTTTTAAAGCCACTGCTGGCAGATTTCAGTTTGTGCTATTTCTGAGGTCTTGGCAGCACAGCTGACGCTCCATCCCAGATCTCCGAGAACTCCAAAGAATCCGGTGCAGGGTGTTCCTGTGAATTCAGATTTTGAAGCATCAACAGAATCTGGGTGCTCTGGATGAAATGGGGATGCATGGTGAGCTGCTCAGGCCCCAAAGTCCCCATGGGCTTCTGGTAAATGAACTGATTGCCAGCCTGAGGATTCAGGAAAACCATTCATGGGGCTCCTACTGCTGAGATGGGTGTGGAGGGAGTGTGAAAGTGAGGTTTGTTGGGAGTGGGTAACCCACCATGTGCCAGCCAGATTCCCCCAGCTGTGGGGGATATTGTTCATAAACATCAATTACCAATTATCCATCTGGGTCTGGCAGGTTCCACGAACTTACAAGCAAAAATACCCTTAATAATTTCATCTCTGAAATTCACTGCTCCGGAGCTTTTGTTTACTCTCCAGGAAGTTCACATAATGCACGTTTGTGTGATAAGTGGGTGGGCTGTGGTGCATGCTGGGAAAATAGTTTGACTCACACATTTATTAATAAATTTAGAATTGAAAAAAATTACTCTGGCACTAGCAAAATATGCTCTGGCTCCTTTATACTTTTGGAATGCTAAAGCAGCTTAATTGGTTCAATTCATCCTGACTCTAACAGTACCCGCTCCCCTCCACTATCTCTACACCCTCCTTGGGGACGCATAGGGTCAAAAGCTCTTGGTAACGGTTTGAGGTTCATGTTCCCTCTCTGTGCTGTAGAAAGGGACCTTCAGAACCACTCTCTCCTTGCACCCCTGTCTCCTTCATTGTATCAAAGTGCCTGGCCTCACAGTGATGGTGGTAACTGAAGAGCAGGAGTCCCAGACTGGGTCTGCGGTTGGAATTCTGATGGTTCAGGATGTATTTGCTGAAGTTAGAGGAGCAGGTGGCCAGCCTCTGTAGGAATGAATTTATATGGATAAAGGAGACTTGTTCAGAGAAGAAGCTGTGTACCCAGGAAGAGATGGGAATGTGGCAGCCAGGAGAAGAGCATGCTGTATGTTTCAGGCATGAGTTCTCCTACTGGTAACCTGAACTTCATCTGAGATCTTTGGAGACCTTTGCAGGCACAAGCTGAGCAGGGGTCTTCCTTGGGACAGTGGCTTGTGGCAGCCCAGCAGAGGCATTTCAGGGTCCAGGAGACTCAGGACAGCACAGAGCGGGATGGAGGAGTGCCTCAGAGAGTTGCTTTGATGTAAGGGAACTCCAGCAAGCCGGCTTGGCCTTGGCACTGAGAGAGGTATCCCTTTGGTACTGCCTTTGGACATGAGTGTTCTCATGGAGGGTGGCCAGCATCAATGGCATGGATGAATCCAGCCCTTGCTTGGCTTTGTAAGGAGCTGACATCAACTAAGGGCTCAAATGGGGGCTTCAGAGGGCACAGCTGTAAAGAATCCCTGCTAATGTAGGAGGTACAAGAGATGTGGGTCCCATCTCTAGGTTTGGAAGATCCCCTGGAGGAGGAAATGGGAACTTATTCCAGTATTCTTGCCTGGGAAATTCCATGGACAGAGGAGCCTGGCGAATGACAGTCCACGGGGTTGCAAAGAGTTGGACACAACTGAGTATGTGCATGCGTGCACGCGCACACGCAGACACACAGGGCTCAAGAAGAACACCAAAGGGATGTCTGTGAATCTCAGGTTCTCTCAGAAGTAACGAGAGGAGACTTTCCGTGGGACAAGATCTAGTGAATTTGGGACATCATAGACCCTGATGCCAAACCCATCCCTGCCAAGGTAGGGTGCCTTCTCTCTATCAGAGTTAAACTTTTATTTGGCTCTTTGGCTCTTTGAAATAGTATCTTTTGCTCTCTAATGTACTTATTGCCTCCCATTCAATGAACTTAAGAAGAAGTTAATGTCAGGCATGGTTGCAAGACATGTGAACAGTTTTGCAAATTGTCTCATGAGAAAGCTCTCTGTTCACTCATAGTCAAAGACGGTCATCTCACATGACACCATAAAACACCTAGAAGAGAGCACAGGCAAAACATTCTCTGACATAAACTGTAGCAATGTTTTCTTTGGTCAGTCTCTCAAGGCAATAGAAATAAAAGCAAAAATAAACAAATGAGACCTAATCAAACTTATAAACTATTGCACAACAAAGGAAACCATAAACAAAATGAAGAGACAGCCTACAAACTGGGAGAAAATATCTTCAAATAATGCAGCTGACAAGGGTTTAATTTCCAAAATATACAAACAGCTCATACAACTCAATAACAAGAATACCAACAACCCAGTAAAAAAATGGGCAGAAGATTTTAGTAGATACTTCTCCAGAGAAGACACACAGATGGCCAATAGGCATATGAAAAGATGCTCAACATCACTAATTATTAGAGAATGCAAGTCACAACTACAATGAGGTACCACCTTACACCAGTCAGAACAGCCATCATCAAAAAGTCTAATAATAAATGCTGGAGAGACTGTGGGGAAAAGGAAACCTTCCTATACTGTTGGTGGGAATGTAAATTGGTGTAGCCACTGTGGAAAGCTGGCTTAAAACTCAACATTCAAAAAACTAAGATCATGGCATCTGATCCTATCACTTCATGGCAAATAGATGGGGAAACAATGGACACAGTGACAGCCTTTATTTTCTTGGGCTCCAAAATCACTGCGGATAGTGACTGCAGCCATGAAGTTAAAAGACACTTGCTCCTTGGAAGAAAAGCTAAGACAAACTTGCTGCTGCTGCTGAGTAGCTTTACTTGGATTTGACTCTGTGCGACCCCGTAGATGGCAGCCCACCAGGCTGCCTGTCCCTGGAATTCTCCAGGCAAGAACACGGGAGTGGGTTGCCATTTCCCTCTCCAATGCGTGAAAGTGAAAAGTGAAAGTGAAGTCGCTCAGTCATGTCTGACTCTTAGCAACCCCATGGACTGCAGCCTACCAGGCTCCACTGTCCATGGGATTTCTCAGGCAAGAGTACTGGAGTGGGGTGCCATTGCCTTCTCCGATGACAAACCTAAACAGCATATTAAAAAGTAGAGACATTACTCTGCCAACAAAGGTCTGTATAGTCAAAGCTATGGTTTTCCCAGCAGTCATGTATGGATGTGAGACCTGTACCATAAAGAAGGCTGAGCACCGAAGAACTGCTGCTTCTGAACTGTGGTGTTGGAGGAGACTCTTGAGAGTCCTTTGGACTATAAGGAGATCAACCAGTCAATGCTAAAGGAAATCAACCCTGAATATTCATCAGAAGTACTGTTGCTAAAGCTGAAGCTCCAATACTTCGGCCACCTGATGAGAAGAGCTGACTGATTGGAAAAGACTGGGAAAGACTGAACATGGCAAATAGATGGGGAAACAGTGGAAATAGTGTTAGACTTTATTTTTTGGCGCTCCAAAATCACTGCAGATGGTGATTGCAGCCATGAAATTAAAAGACGCTTACTCCTTGGAAGAAGAGTTATGACCAACCTAGATAGCATATTGAAAAGCAGAGACATTACTTTGCCGACTAAGGTCCGTCTAGTCAAGGCTATGGTTTTTCCAGTAGTCATGTATGGATGTGAGAGTTGGACTGTGAAGAAGACTGAGTGCAGAAGAATTGATGCTTTTGAATAGTGAACTCCGGGAGTTGGTGATGGACAGGGAGGCCTGGCGTGCTGTGATTCATGGGGTCGCAAAGAGTCGGACACAACTGAGCAACTGAACTGAACTGAACTGAGGAGAAGGGAATGACAGAGGACAAGATGGTTGGATGGCATCACTGACTCAATGAACATGAGTTTGAACTGACTCTGGGAGATGGTGAAGGACAGGGAAGCCTGGCGTGCTGCAGTCCATGGGGTCGCAAAAAGTCAGACATGACTGAGTGACTGAACAACAACTATGGCAGGCAGTATGGAGTTTCCTTAAAAATTTTTTTAAAAAATAATGCTGGATAATGCTGGGTAATGCTGCAATCTCACTCCTGGGCACATATCCAAACAAAACTCTAATTTAAAAAATGCATGCCACGTGCTAAGACTCTTTGCAACTCTCTGAGCGATCAAACCCTCATCTCTTAGTCTCCTGCATTCATAGGCAGATTCTTTACCACTAGCACCACCTGGGAAGCCCAGTTTGAAAAAATACATGCACCTAATGTTCATAGCAGCGCTCTTTACAATAGCCAGGGCACAGAAGCAACCTAAATGACCATCAACAGATGAATGGAGAAAGAAGATGTGTGAATACAAACACACACACACACACACACACACACACTCAAATATACAGGCTTCCCTGATGGCTGAGTGGTAAAGAATTCGCCTGCCAATGCAGGAGACATGGGTTTGATCCCTGGGTCAGAAAGATACCCTGGAGAAAGAAATGGCAACCCACTCCAGTATTCTTATCTGGGAAATACTATGGACAGAGAAGCCTGGCAGGCTATAGTCCATCAGGTCGCAAGAGTCAGATGGGGCTCAGCAACTAAACAACAACAACACATACACCCAATGGAATATTACTAAGACGTAAAAAAGAATGACATAATATCACTTGCAGCAACATGGATGGAACTTAGATTATCATACTAAGTGAAGTAAGTTAGAAAAAGAAAGACAAATATCACATGGTATCACTTATGTGTGGAATCTGAAAAATGAAATGAGTGAACTTATTTACAAAACAGAAACAGACATCACAGACATAGAGAACAAACACAGTTATGTAAGGGGAAAGGGGGTAGGGAAGGGATAAATTAGGAATTTGGGATTAGCTGATACTATTATATGTAAAAATAGATAAACAACAAGGTCCTACTGTGTAGCACAGGGAACTATACTAACTATATTCATTATAATAGAGAATACAAAAAGAATATATTAATATATAGAGAGATACAGATACACAGATAACTGAATCACTTTGCTGTACACCAGAAATTAATACAACGTTGCCAATCTATACTTTAATTTAAAAAACACCACCACCAAAGAGGGTCACCTCAGATTTCTTCTTTTTTCTCTTCTCCACATCCAGCTGCTCATTGATCATTTTTCACACATTTAAAAATTGCACATTGCTTATTCTTTAGCATTTTTCCTTCCAGAATGGAATGCATTGAAACAAACTAATACTTTCTTTCAGAAGATTTTCTGTATGAAATATCTGGCAGTTGCTTCTGTTTGTTTAAACTTAGAAAAATCGATGATTTCAAATTGCAAATTCAGTTAAAATTTACTTTGAGATAATGTTGTAGGATAATATTTGCCAGAGTTTGGAAGCAAGAAGCAAATGAGGCAGGAAAACAAGATAATGGAGAGGATGATAGAACAGGATCTCTGATTAGTGAAGCACAATTACACGGAATAAATACAATATCGACTTTTGTGTAAAAATCACCCACCAAAGAGGAAAAGAGGAGGGTCCTTTGTCATCTTTCCTTTTCATTTCTATTTTTCAAGATATTTTCAAGGTCTATGAACTGTATTAATCTTTTTTTTTTTAATACAATTCTGACTTAGATGACTGATACTGCTTTAAGTGCCTCTGGTACTTCCTCTTTGGAAATCTTTCTTTGGAATCCCCATAGCCCTGTGTCACGTCCACTCTGACATTCCTCATTTTCTACATGCTATTATCCGTGTTAATAGTATCTGTGTTATTAGCAATTATTCATATAATATTCATGTAGCAATATTAATAATATTATTAATATCTGTGTCCACGCCTTCACTCCTTTGTTTGGCTATAAATTTATTGAGAGTAGACCTATACTTATATGGGCTTTATCAACAGTGAATTCCCTGGTGGCATGAGTAGGTGGAGTTATTTTAAGAGTAGGTTTTAAATTTGAGTTTATAAAATATATCATAATTAATGAGAACTTTTCACAGGGGATGTATGTTTTGGTGACGCTGGGATGGAGAATACAATTATATCTCTAATAATTTGTAGGGAGAGAAAGGTATTTCAACTGTAAACCAGTTTCTTTCTTTTTTGTTAGTTGCTTGTATTTGTTTATGGTTCCCAGGGCACATGTGAAATTGAAAGACACACACACACACACAGAGAAACCCTGGAAAGAAATGGAGACGCCACGGTGCCCTTGTGAGAGGGGAACAGATGTGTCCCTGATACCAGCACTGAGTAGAAGGTTTGCTATTCCCAGAGGGCTGGGGATCACAGCTCTCAAGGGATGAAGTTGGTGACGGGGGCCTGCTGACACTTAGAGGCAGGAACTACCTGGGAGAAGGGAGGTCTGGTTGTGGCCCTGCTGACCAGCAAACCCTCCCAACCTCACTGCTCCAAAGGAGAGAACTGGAGAACGCAGAGATGGTTCCTGTTTCCTTTCTGAATTTATTTTTTGGTGTTTGATAATTCGGAATTTGTCTAAAGACGCTTCATGTGGTTTTTAGCTTAACCCCTTGGAACTCAAGGATTCTTTGGAAATTTTGTTGTGTCATCTGTGCAGAAAGAATTTTGAACATTCCTTTGGGACTTCATGGAAGACCTGCTAGGGAAAGACTGAATTGGACTTGTGTACTCTATTCTGTGAACTCCTTAGACAGTCTGGAGAGTATAGGTCAGGTGCTCAGGGCCCAGAGCCAGAACAGTTTTTTAATTGCAGTATAATTGCTTTACAATGTTGTGTTAGTTTCTGCTGTACAATACCGTGAATCAGCCATATGTATATATATCCTTCCTCCCACTTTCCCGTTTCACTCACCTAGGTCATCACAGAGCATTTGAGTTCTCTGTGCTATATAGCAACTTCCTACTAGCTATTTCACACATGGTAGTATATATGTCCGGAGAAGGCAATAGCAAGCCACTCCAGTACTCTTGCCTGGAAAATCCCATGGATGGAGGAGCCTGGTAGGCTGCAGTCCATGGGGTCGCTAGAAGTCGGATGCGACTGAGCGACTTCACTTTCACTTTTCGCTTTCACACAATGGAGAAGGAAATGGCAACCCACTCCAGTGTTCTTGCCTGGAGAATCCCAGGGACAGGGGAGCCTGTTGGGCTCCTGTCTATGGGGTCGCACAGAGTCGGACACGACTGAAGCGACTTAGCAGCAGCAGCAGCAGCAGCAGCAGTATATATGTCTGGAGAAGGAAATGGCAATCCACTCCAGTATTCTTGCTTGGAGAATCCCACGGACAGAGAAGCCTGGTGGGCTACAGTCCATGAAGTTGCAAAGAGTCGGACACAACTTAGTGACTAAACCACCACAGTGTATATATGTCAATGCTACCCTTTCAATTCGTCCCTCACTCTCCTTTCTGCCTCCACCCACCGTGCTGTGTTCACAAGTCTGCTCTCTATGCTTTTATTTCTACCCTGCAAATGGGTTCATCGGTACCATTTTTCTAGATTCCATGTATTTGCATTCAGTTCAGTTCAGTCGTGTCCAACTCTTTGCGACCCCATGAATCGCAGCACGCCAGGCCTCCCTGTCCATCACCAACTCCCGAGTTCACTCAGACTCACGTCCATTGAATCACTGATTCCATCCAGCCATCTCATCCTCTGTCGTCCCCTTCTCCTCCTGACCCCAATCCCTCCCAGCACCAGGGTCTTTTCCAATGAGTCAACTCTTCGCATGAGGTGGCCAAAGTACTGGAGTTTCAGCTTCAGCATCATTCCCTCCAAAGAACAGCCAGGACTGATCTCCTTCAGAATGGACTGGTTGGATCTCCTTGCAGTCCAAGGCACTCTCAAGAGTCTTCTCCAACACCACAGTTCAAAAGCATCAATTCTTCGGCGCTCAGCCTTCTTCACAGTCCAACTCTCACATCCATACATGACCACAGGAAAAACCATAGCCTTGACTAGACAGACCTTAGTTGGCAAAGTAATGTCCCTGCTTTTCAATATGCTATCTAGGTTGGTCATAACTTTCCTTCCAAGGAGTAAGCGTCTTTTAATTAAGGGTGGTGTCATCTGCATATCTGAGGTTATTGATATTTCTCCCGGCAATCTTGATTCCAGCTTGTGCTTCTTCCAGCCCAGCGTTTCTCATGATGTACTCTGCATAGAAGTTAAATAAGCAGGGTGACAATATACAGCCTTGACGGACTCCTTTTCCTATTTGGAACCAGTCTGTTGTTCCATGTCCAGTTCTAACTGTTGCTTCCTGTATTTGCATTAGTATATATTTGTTTTGAGCCAGAATATCTTTGAGTTTGGGATCCATCATGTATTAACTGTGCAGAGGCCAGTTTACCGTGGAGCTTGTGACGATAAAATTTCATCAGATTTGCTTCCTTCCTAGAGAGACCATAGCCATGTGACTAACATACTCGATTAGTTAATATTGTCAATCAGTTACTACTACTGTCTCTTTCCACTCTGATTTCCACTTGGTCTCTGCATAGGGTGGCACTGGAATGGCCAAGGGCATCTTGGGAATCTGAGTAAGGGGAAATTGAGTGGAGGATATGCCATTTCAATTACAATTTGGAGAGTCATTTTGGAGTGTGTCAATAAAATAAGGGAGAAATTACATACTCCTGAGTTGAATATGGTAAATGGTACTTTTTTGTGTCCATCTTTCAGTTCATTAAAGAACCGAAAGAAAATTCATTTAAAGATGAAAACATGAACTAGAACTGAGAAAGATGAGCAATAAAATCAGGAAACACTGAGAAGCAAATTATAACAAAAATTTTTCAGATCGTATCAAACACTCAATTAATAGAAAAAAATTATTCATTCATTTAGCAGGAAGGAAATATTGACTAGAAATAATGAAGAAGCACTTGGAGCTTTGATAATACAATTAATGATGGGGAGTGAGTCACATGAGCACATTGAGAAAAGATTTAAATTAAGTGCTAATTTGACACAGAACAAAGATAACATGAACGTTATAAGTCAGTATAGTGAAGATGCCTGTTGACAGCAAACAGGTTAATGAGTGTTGTCTAATGTGATGTTGATTCAGGATTAATCATTGACAAGAAAACTTCAAGTGCCCTGAAGTCTTAAGGCTCAGATATGAAAGAAACTTTATAGAGCTTTTACCCACATTTGATGACAACCCTAAGGACTTACCTGCTATCATCTATATTGAGTCATGAAGCTGAAAGATATTTCCTTAACTAACCATTTTAAGCAAGCACAATAAGGAAAGATAAATTATTTTTTTTTGTTCTCTTTGTAGAAAACAATATGCAGCCAACAAATAAAAGAGGTATGTCAGGCAGATGATGAAAGTGACTGCTCTGTTTCCAGATTTTATGACATTTGTAATACTTTTACATTTGTAATTTGTTGCATTTTGTTTCCTCATTCTCAGTAGATATTTACTTACATCCCTAAAGTTATTTTTACTTACATACCTAAATTTATACAGTATTCAGTTCCTTAAAGCAAGAATCTTCAAGTTGCACACGTTTCAGGTTCCACAAAAGCAGATCTGCCCTATAGACTGATGACCCTGAAGAGGTGAAGTGCATGCTCTGAATCTCAATTTCCTCCAGGCAGATCAGGGATGTACAGATTCCTGATGATGAGATCAAGAGGTTTAAATGGGATCATGATGATGAAGTAGTTAGCAGAGAATCTGGCACGTGGTAAACACTCCTATGAGTATCATCCATCTATTATTCAGCAGATGTGTATGAAGCTCCTGAGTGATTACGCACTGGAAATTCAGCAGGGAACAGGATGGGGAAAAAGCCTCTGCTCCTTTTCTTATAAGATTTTTTAATATGGGCCATTTTTAAAGTCTTTACTGATTTTGTTACAGTATTTCTTCTCTTTCCTGGTTTGTTTTTTTGGTCTCGAGGCATGTGGGATCTTAGTTCCTCAACCAGGGATCAAACCTGCACCCCTTTCATTGAAGTCTTAACCCCTAGACCACCAGGGTTGCTGTTCAGTCGCTCAGTCGTGTCTGACTCTGTGGCCCCATGGACTGGAGCAGAGCAGGCTTCTGGGTCCTTCACTATCTCCTGGAGTTTGCTCAAAGTCATATACATTGAGTTGGTGATGCCATCCAACCATCTCATCCCTGGCTGCCCCCTTCTCCTCATGCCCTCAAAGAGCAGACTTATTGGAAAAGACCCTGATGATGGGGAAAATTGAGGACTGCCAGGAAAGTCTCCAAAAGCCTCTGTTCTTAAGAAGCTTATATTCTAGTTTGTTCTAACTGTTACTATTATTTACTACTCTCATTGTTGGGTCTCTTTATATTCCTCTTCCTCCTAAAAGAGTTGCTGGCTCCTTACCTTTTCAAATGAAAGGAATTAAAATTCCTTTGTTTTGAAAATGATCCTTTAGATATGTGGTCCCCTCAGGGATGGAGAAAAATCAGAGTTGGAAATTGATGACTTGATATCCATTCTAATCTTACGGTGGGATGAGGTTAGCTTGAACTGTGACTTGGCATTCTGGGTGGTCAGTGATGGAGACCAGACAGCTTAACAAGGACTTCATCACAATATCCTGAAAGAGGCCTGTTTAGAGACTTTCACTCCTAACTTCCCTTGGAACTTTAGGATAGAAGAGACATCTCAGAACTAGGACGCAATAGCTCACTCACTTCTTTTGGGAGCTACCTATTTTTGAAGAGTTTTCTGGGGTAACAGCATTCTGGAAATACTGTTTTCTGCACTAATAGCTTCCCCAAACACAGCTTTCTAAAGCTGGCGAGGGGTCAGGAAAGGAGGCAGCATGCATGTTTCTGAGGACCAGAGGGTTGGCTTTCCACTTGGACTCTTTGAGTCCAAGCATCTGCTGAAATTTATTTATAGGTTTACAGAAAGGGTCTTGGTTCTTCTACAGCAGAAGCCCAGGGTACTGGCTTTGGTCCAGTTTTGGAAAGCTGAAATGTTTGACTCTTTTTGTTTTATTTAAGGAGTGTGCTATACTGGTGGAGTCAAATGAGGAAGCAGTGATTCTTGAGCACAATACTTTTATTTTTCTTTAAGATGAATGATTTGGTTAGAGGTCTGATAATATTTAGTCACTTAGTGGCAGCTATATTCAGTTATTAAGACCCCAGATCTAGACAATCTACTGATTTTTTTTTCTTGCACTGTGAACCTGTTTTTGACACCTAAAATCCCACTAGTAGTCTGTGAGTTCTGGACACCTCATTTTGAATAAGCCCAGGTATACACTATAAGCTCCTTAATGGCAATAAACTCATCAGCAGAGTCCTAGGAATCAGCAAGGTATCTGGTACTTAGTAGTTGCTCAATAAATGCTTCTTGAGTGAATGAATGAATGAACAATGAATGAAGGATCACATAAGTAAACAGCATTTCCAAAATGGAAAAGGAGGTCTCCTCTACCAATACAGGTTCATAACGTATTCATTTAAGGCATGAGAAGAAGATTCTGTTAAATAAGGTTTATTTCAAAAATAAAGGTTGCATGTGGGAATAAACCAGTTCCTGTGTTGATACAGAATAAAGTGCTTTGCAGCTGTAGAGGCATTTCTCCAAATGAGAAACATTTAAATAGTGTCAAGGTAACTGAGCTCTTTGTTAAGAGTAAGGTAAGTCATCTGAGCCACCAGGGAAGTCCAGGTCCCTGAGTTAGCCAACAGGGTTCAAATCAAAGAGCCTGGGGTCTAAACTCGACTGTGCTCAAAACATACTGGTTTTGGCTAAGTTACCTAAGCTCTCTGAATTTTCTCGTCTATATAACGGGGGTATCAATAATGGATTTCATAGGATTGTGGGAAAAGACTGAATGAGGTAATGCCTGGTAGAAAGCTAAGTTTTCAATAAAAAATTCCCCTCCTCTTCCTCTTTACCCTCATCTGTCCCCTGCTAACTAGCCTGGACACTGCCAATGTCTCCAGTGCATGGCCTCTGCTCATTTGCCCTGGAAGCAAGTTAGTATCTAGGAACAGTTTCTGAAGGCCACTATTCAGCCCTATCTGGGAGTAACAATTTTGTATCATCTTGGAATGTTTGAAGAGGAAAAAGTATTGTATCCCTAGATTTTTTTTTTAATAAATTTTTTTTGGGGGGGGGGGCCACAAGACATGTGGGATCGTAGTTCCCCAACCAGGGATCAAACCCCTGCACTGGAAATACTGAGTCTTAAGCACTGGACCGCCAGGGGAAGTCTCTACCTAGACTTTATGGAAGGGTCCAGCACTTACCTGTTTGCTCATTTATTTAATGAGTATTCCCCACCTACTTCTACCCTCTCCCCAAGTTGGATTTCACAAGCATTCCAAATCCTCTGGGATTGCTCTGAGCTACCCACACCCCACCCTCCACCCCCGGCTTTTTTTTTTTTTTGGTTGCCCCTTTCCCTGCCTTGGGCAGTGGTGGGAGCATGGAGTCTCAACCACCGGACCACAGGGAATTCCCTCTGAACTCCTTTTCTTTCTTGGAATGCAAGCCAACTTTTATTTTCCTTTTCAGAGATTTTACTGGGTGAGAAACTGGCATTGAAGACAGTTTCCCAAGGGCTTGGGCCATAAAGGTGACTGACTTTTTCAAAGCTATTAGTGACGTCAAGAAGCCAAGCAAAACTCGCCTTTCTGGAGGAAGCCACCCACAACTCTCTTAAACAGCCCTTTCTCCTAACTCCTCCGTGACCACCCAAGGTCAAGTGTGTCCGTGGTGGTGGCTGATTTTTGCTCACTTTGTATATTATTTATGTAACAGGCGGGTTGTGAGGGAGTGTGGATGTAGATGATTCATAGGCACAAGCAGTTGGGAACAGATTGCAGAAGCCCAGCTCTGTTACTTGGGTGTCTCCCATGCCCCGCCCCCCCAAGCTGCTTCCTGCACGCCCGAAGTGCTGCGCCAGCTCCAAGGCAGCCCTAGGTCCCCCCATCCCTGTAGAGCAGGGGGTCCTTGGACAGTTTAGAGGCTCTAAGCCTATCACAGACTCTGCAGGCAAATCCACCTCCCAAGATGTAATCCTCATTAAAAAGAAAAACCTAAACCATAAACTAGCATAAGAAATTCTGAAAAAGTTATGATGACTACTTCAATGCTTATTTTTTGAAATATCAAGTTCTTCAAAAAAAGTTTCTCATTTATGTGCTGCTGCCCTCATTCTCTAGGCTCTGCCTGGTACCGGTGCTTAGACTGCCTCTTGGGCAGCCTGGTGCCCGGCGGGCATGCCATCCTCACATGGCTAAGTTGCAAAGGAAAATCTCTTCTCTACTTTTTAAAAGTTCTGCCCCGGCCAGGAGAGCTGCCTTCAGGTGACATCCACTACTGTGGGATGCAAGGGGCAGAGCACAGACTGGGGAAGTAACAGAATTGGACAGGTTACTCTATGTGAAAATAATTATTGTGAAAATGATTCAGTGGAACAAACCCCTCCAAAATCTCCATGGCTTACAAAGCATTAATTGCTCTTGCTTTGGGGTGATCAGCTAGGCAGTTTTGTTGATCTTAATGAACTTATTTACATATATGGGGGTTAGATGGCCACTGACCTAGGATGGCCTAGCCTGGGGTAATGGGGTGTCTTGACTCTGTGCCCCATACTCCCATCCTCCAGCATGCTAGGCTGCACATGTTCTCTTGGCAATGGCAGACCAAGAATAAGAATGTTCCCAGTTTATGTTAATCTCACCCAAAAACACCCTCAAAGAAACATCCAAAATAATATTTGAGCGTATATCTGGGTACCATGGCCCAGCTACACTGACACATAAAATTAACCATCACATGTACTACAGGTCTATAACTAATTATGAATTCAACAAATTCAACAAGTATTTAATGAATATTAAACACAGGTCTACTGCAAGCCTGGAACTATGTTTATCTGTAAGAATACAGCAGTCGATAAGTTATTAAGCCTGCCTTCAAAGAACTGACAGTCTAGTATGGATAATTAAGCAGATAAGAAAACCAAGCCCGGCCAGTGCTGTGAGTCAGCATCTGTGCAGGGAGCTCACAGACTGAATGGAGGTTTTTGCATATGCATCATCTCATTCAGTTCCTGCAACAAACCCGGGAGGCAGGCATTGCTGTCCCTATTGTTCAGATGAGGAAAACGAGGTTTGGAGAGATTAAAGGAGCTGCGTGCAGAGCTCAAATGGAGTTCACCTCTGCATGGTGCCCAAGCCCAGGCCGTTGATGCCTTCACTGTCCCACTTAGGTCCTCATCTGCAACTTCTCACAGACACAGAGTGCAGGGGAAGAGTGGGACAGTGTGAGCCTGAGGTCAGCCTGGAAGGTTGTGTGTCCGGTGGAGCTCTGCTGTGCTCCGGGACACACGTGCCCCCTCATTCCTGTCGGCAGCTTCCCACTGTCATTTCCAGAGCCTCTGGGGTGTAGGCGGCCAAGAGCCCCCAGGGTTATCCTGGAGCCTGCAAATCCATCCTCTCAGGCTCTTCAAGCTTTAAAGGAACAAACGAGCTTGTGTCTGGGTGTAGGTGGCAGGATGAAAGATTGAGCCCTTTTCAGGGAAGCCACTGCTCCTCTGTTCTGCTCAGGGTCATGCTCTGGGTGAGTGTAATACACATGTAATATTTTCAGACTTTATCTACTTCCAAACTGCTTGCAGCAGGGGTGCAAATAGAGCTCTAGGCTAACGGATGTGGGAGAAGCAAGCTCCCCATGTGACGGTTGCTCCTGGGTATGTTTAGAGCAAGCTATCCACTAAGGGCTTCGCTCCCTAGCAGCTACCTCTGGGTTGTGCATGGCTGTGCACATGTTTGTCATGGGCCTGGTGTAGCTGGCCAAAAGCCTGACCTGGCCCACAGATGAAGAACCAGCGGAGGCGAGGGAGAAGGGGGCGCTTTATGTAAGTGGTTTTTAGACAGATGGAGGATTTATTTTAACTGCGTAAGAAGCAATCTTTCTTGAGTAGAGATGTAGGTCCTTTCGCAAACCTGTGTTAGACAAAATTTGCTGCTGCTGCTGCTACTTTCCTAAATGCCCCTCTATTTCCATGATAATGGCTCATGGGGGTGTCCAGTTGCACCTGGGCCATTAGCCACTTATACAGATGCTCAGCAATTCTCAGTATACCCCCCACTCAGTGTAAGTTGATTGTAGTCCCACTTGTAGCACCCTGAGACAGGCTGTACCCTTTCCAGTGGGTTTTGAAAATGGACAAGCGGATATTCCCAACACGGGGCAGTGTCATGGGACAAAGCAAGTTCAAGCTGTGCCCCCAAGATGGTCCAGCTCCAGGGAAAACCCATTCACCTCCATATCTTTGCCCCATTTGAGTTCACCCTTGAAAAAACCTCCAAGTTCTCCCAGACGAAACACCCTTGAGAGTTAGAGGAATCAGAGTTCCAGCATCTCCACCTTTGGAGCTCATGCTGGGTACCGTCTTTAGTGGCCTTTCCCTTGAGGGCCTGGAGGAAGGAAAGGCTGGCTCCCTGGGTATGCTTTGAGCAGAAGAACTCTAACAACAAAGACATCAGCTTGGATCATCCGGCTCCCAGGCTGCTATAATCAAGATGAAATCACTTATGCCAGCTGTTTATCAGTGAAGCGTAAAACCTGATCTCTCCAGCAGGAAGCAGCTTTTTCAAGCTCAAAGCTCTGTAGGATGAGATTTTCACAAGAAAGGACAAAGAGGTTTGAGGTATTACATCAGGAGATCCTTTGTCCTAACTAGTTACATGCTGGGTGGAAGGAAGTTCATCTCAGGTGTGGGTTTGTGTAGGCATTGTGCCAATTGTGCTAATCTCTGTCAAGCTAGCACCCTTCACTGAGAGGACTACAACGTGTTTGTTAGACGGATAAGTACTGAGACCAGCCAGGATGGAGGCAGCCTCAACCAAAATAATCCTAACTGATTTGTAAACAGTGTGTAAGGCCAAGTTCTTGTGCAGGTTGCAGGGGACAACTGTGGCAGGGGACAAGAAGGGGCACAGAGCTTCTCAGACTCTGTCACGGGCCCTTCCACATTGCCAGTCACAGAAATTCCAAGGATTTCTCCTCTGGTCTGCCACCATCTGCGTCTTGGAGCCTTTGCCTTCCTCCAGGAGTAGCACGCTGCTTTTCAGCTCTGTGGCTCTGCCAGCTCTACCAGGAGTGCTTCCCCTACTCGCCCGGTGGCCTTTCTCCAGAAACAGCCCACTTGGATTTCTGTGCTGGGGCTGTCACTACCATTTGTGACCTTGGCAACTTGCCCAGATCACCTAATAATTTTCCTCTGGTGAACAGGAGTTATAATTGTTAGGAAGGTAGAATAGGGAAAAGGAGTCCAAACTGGCGGTGGCTAAAAGACAAGGAAGGGAAAAGCCTGCGAAAATAGAACAAGAGAAGGTCCGAGGACTGGAGTGGGGACCTCAGGTAAAACAAACAACACTCCTGGCTGGCCCAATTTACATAGGACAGGCCCAGGGAGAGATAAACATATAAAAAGAGGAGCCAAAGCTAGC
>SJYT01051620.1:69850-93543 GCA_006410635.1 Cephalophus harveyi | reverse complement strand
TGATGCATGCACAAGTCTAGGAAGATATTAAAAGCCCTCGAGTTGCACACTTTATTTGGCCATGCTACACGGCAGGCAGGATCTTAGTTCCCCACCAGGGATCAAACCTATGCCCCCTGCAGTGAAACACAGAGACCTAACTGTTGGATGGCCAGGGAACGCCAAGTCTTTTTTTTTTGATAGCTGTTTTTAAATTGAAGTGTAGTTGATATACAATATTATATAAATTACAGGTACAATATAGTGATTCACAATTTTTAAATAGTTATTACAAAATATTGGTTATATTCCTCACATTTTACAATATATCCTTGTGGCTTATTTTAAGGGATTTGTACCTCTTAATCCCTCACCCCTAGGTTGTCCCTTCTACCTTTGCTCTCCCCACTGGTAACTGCTAGTTTATTCTTTTTATCTGTGAGTCTGCTTCTCTTTTGTTATATTCACTATTCTGTTGTATTTTTGGGGGGGTTCCACATAGAAGTGATATATCATACAGTATTTGTCTTTCTCTTTCTGTATTATTTCACTTAGCATAACGCCCCCGAAGTCCATCCATGTTGTTGCAAATGGCAAAAGTTCATTTTTCTTTATGGCTGAGTAGTATTCCATCATATATATATATATATGTACCACATCTTCTTTATCCATTCATTCGTTGATGGACATTTAGGCTGCTTCCATATACTGACAATTGCAAATAATGCTGCTATGAACATTGGGGTGCATGCCTTAAGCCTTAGTCCTTAGGCTGAATGATTGAGTGAGTGTTGCATGCTCAGCCTTATATGATTCTTTGCGAACCATGGACTGTAACTGGCCAGGCTCCTCTGTCCATGGGATTATCCAGGCAAGAATATTGGGGTGGGTTGCCATCTCCTTCTCCAGGAGAAACGCTAGCAGCTAGAAAACTCACAAAACTACTGCTGGGTGGCAGAATTTCCTCTCTTGAAATCTAAGATAGGAATGACTGAAGAATTGCGGTTTGGATGGGTTGAGTCTATCCCACTGACAGAAAGACAACGCTGTGCACAATGGCTGTTTGAACTCTGATATTGCCATTTTAGTAGACAGATTTTAGGAACTCCCGAAAAATCTTTAAGTTTTGACCTTTAAACAACTTACCCATATCTTGAATGAAGAATGGAGACCACTGTATCCTAATAACACCATAAAATTATAAAGAATTAGTGCCAAAAGCTTTATGATTTTCCTATGTGTTTGTGCTCAGTCGCTTCAGTCATGTCTGACTCTTTGTGACCCCATGGACTGTAGCTGGCCAGGCTCCTCTGTCGATGGGATTTTCCCAGCAAGAACACTGGAGTGGGCTGCCATGCCCTCCTCCAGGGGATCTTCCCCACCCAGGGATCAAACTCACTGCAGGTAGATTTTTTTTACCATCTGAGACACTGGGGAAGCCCACTGTTAGTGCTATCAGAAGATAGACCAGAGTTTCCCAATATTTTCATTTGATTAACACAGTTAATAGGTTTTTTAAAAAATAATTTCTTTATTGGGATGATTGCATTATTTGTTTGGCATTTAGTTCTATCATACTGACAAATTTATGAAGGATGTGTGAGATAAGAATGCAATGGACTTATCTTTTATTCATAATTTATTTACTTATTACTTAACCTAGTAAATATTTATTGGAAAACAACTATAGGAAAATCATTCCTTTTACATTTGCTATAAAATTATAGTCAAGTGCCCTGCTTATTATGCATATTAATATGCATTAATGTTCTATGTATGAAATCCACATGAAAATTTTAGAATTAAGTTCCAGAAAAACACTAGTTTATTTGAGTTATACCAAACTTTCTCTTTTCTGATGATAGCCATTTATCACTGTGCTTTCTATTTTGCCCAGGCTGCCAGGAAATTCAGAGATACTCTTGACATTTAGTCACAGCATCATATTAACGTCCTGCTTGGTATATTTATCCCTTTCTCCTTTTTATGGCCCTGATTCTATGCTTTATTAACGTAACTATGTATCTATTCCTTTGACAGCCCACCTCAGTTCTTGTAGATATCCTCATCAGATGCATCAGTGGGAACTAGATAGAGGTGATGGTTGCCTAACCTTGTGAAAGAACTAAATGTCACTTTAAAATGATTAATTTTGTTAGGTGAATTTTACTTCAATAAAAAAATTAAAAGAAAAGCATATCAATGACTAAATGACTCTGATGATGATAATGGTGGTGGGGGTGACTAGGCTATAACTGAAGAGAGAGTGTTTTCCATGATGGCCAATGGGAACTGTGGTAAAATCATCCAGTGAATCTGCCTAATTGGTTTAGAAGAGCAGTGATTAACATTGGCCTGGGTACATGCTGATTTTGAGAACAAGAGCTCTCTCCCCACATCTCCATCCCTTCTCCAGCCATCTTTTAAAAGTTAAACAATTACAGAACAGCTTGATATTTAAATATTACAAAACAGAAATGTTTATTGTGGGGAAAATCACCAAATAAAAGCCACCCATACTTCTAATAGTCAGACAGAATCACTGTTGTGGGTGTTCATTGGAAGGACTGATGCCGAAGCTGAAACTCCAGTACTTTGGCCACCTCATGAGAAGAGTTGACTCATTGGAAAAGACCCTGATGCTGGGAGGGATTGGGGGCAGGAGGAGAAGGGGACGACAGAGGATGACAGGGCTGGATGACTCGATGGATGTGAGTCTGAGTGAACTCCGGGAGTTGGCAATGGACCGGGAGGCCTGGTATGCTGCAATTCATGGGGTTGCACAGTCGGACACGACTGAGCGACTGAACTGAACTGAAAAGACCAGAAACACTCAAGAAAGAAAGAAAGAAAGAAAGGATAAACAGTAAGAGTAGAAGGGTGGAAAAAAGGAATGGTTTTACTGATAAATTGGATTTTTTAAATTAAAAAAAAAAATTTAAACCTGTGTTATCTGGTGGCCAGAATTCTGGTCTAGCTTCTGGCCACTCCAAGAGAAGTTTGGATGTACTGAGACTGCTGAGCTTAGATTCTCTGGGGTTTGTGGGTATAGATCCTCAGGCAAACGTTAGGAAACTCATGAAATGTGGGAGCATTCTGTAGTAATGTGAAATGTGAAATCAACCTTTCTTTGAGCATTTAACCTCACCCTTAAACTGTGGGATAAGCCCCACTGGTGTTTGGAGGGATTTGAGAGGTGCGGATGATGATTTTTAGGTGCTGTTCTATGGGTACAGATCACATCATGAGAAAGATGTTCCCTTTTCAAGCCTTGTTCGGTCTTCCTGATGTTTGCTAAGAAGCCAGTCTCAGTCTGGTGCCAGGATACCCTCTAACTTCCCCTGATGACAAGGCCATGGCCTTGGCAGTGCCATTGTTTTGTTTCACTGTATTCATTTAAAAAACCATCTCCTAGTTATGGCAAGAGATCTTCATAATATTTCTTTAAAAATAAATGTCAGTAAAGAAACCAGAATAAGCAAGTGGATATCAAGGAAAATTATAAGTTAATAGTGGTGCTCAGATATGGCAAAAAAAAAAAAAAAAGAAAGAAAGAATGACAAGTGACTGGAATTTGAGGGGAAAAAGTGAGTCAACCGAGGCCTCCTGACCCCTGGTCAGTGTGAGATCACTGCAACTGTATCTCTATGATTTTCATTAATGGATTTATTCTGGGTCCTCAGTCTGGCTTTCTCTCTTCCTTCTCATCTGCTTTCCTGGAGGACCCAAGAAAGACTTCACACGGTAGGGACATCTAGCTGGGCCTTAAAAGGTGTGAGCATTTGCCATATAATAGTGAATATAGAGACACCTCAGGCCTTCCTGGTGGTTAGTCAGTAAAGAATCCACCTGTGATGCAGGGGACAGGGGGTGAGGGTTTGATCCCTGGGTTGGGAAGATCCCCTGGAGGAGGGCATGCAACCCACTCCAGTATTCTTTTCTGGAGAATCCCATGGACAGAGGAGCCTGGCTGGCTACAGTCCATGGGGTCACAAAGAGTCAAATACGACTAAGCATGCACGCTTAGAGATCTCTCAAGGGGTCTGACCCTCCTCGTGGGTCACAGTCAGCTTTTCCTTTATCATAAGGGAAATTGCTTATAATGGGAATAAATAACTCTTGGGGCCAATAAATATAGAAGAATTCATTGAAAAACAGTTTGGCCAATAACAACACTACCTGGGAATTGTTGGCATAGTAACAGTACCCAAATCAGAAGGTTGCTCCAAGGACTGAACTGGTGAGTACACACAAAATAGCCAGAACAGAGACCGGAACGCAGCCAGCGCGCCCATCAGCCACCGTCTCGCTGCTGGTGTCCTCCTCTTCTGTACCTGTCGGAGCTGTTTTCTTTTCTGTTCATGCACACTACGTTACTCTCTTCTCTTTCTCTCTCAGCACCTCGGCTGGCCTGCTTCCTTATTCAACAACTCTCTCCTGGGCTGGCCAATACCCGCCCAATTACATTCAAAGCTCTTTAGCGGAACTCAAAGCCTTCCACTTTCCAGGCCAGTAATTTTGACAACACTATTTCCTGATCCACACTTGATCTGTCTGCCTAACGGTGCTCCACCTTTGTCCCTAAGCAAGTTCCCTGCCCTCTCGCTTCCTTGCTCTGGCTGGCCCTTTCCTTCCCAGTCTCCGCCTGCCTAGATGTCAGCCTGTAGGGGAGGAAGAGCCACAGTCTTCATACCAGGGTTGGCCTTTCTTGATCTTCAGCCTTCAAAGACCCCTGGTTTGGTTCTGGAGGTCAGATTCTACCCTCACATTCAGAAAGGCAGTACATCCTCAGATCATAATCTGAGGTACTTTTGCACACTGTAGCCTTCTGAAGCCCATCAGCTTTCAAGCTTTTATGACCTTTTATAAAAGGTTAAGGCTCCCTCCTCACCCAAAGTGCCCTGATGGGCTTGCCTTCTTTGACACTGGTTTTATTGCACTGAATTTGGTTACTTCAAGGGCCAGCATCGGTCGTCTTGAGGGATTTTATTTTAGAGAATATGAAGGACACTGCTTGTGCCATAGAGGGTCACTGCATCTTGTTGTCCCTGAATACGTATGGCTTGTAAAAATCACCATTTAATCACTCACGTGTGGCAGAAAGTGCTTATCATATAATGTTAGCTGAAAAATCAGAATATGAAATTGCACTTACAATATGATTATAACTACGTATGAATCATGTGGGTCAGGACTAGACAAGGCCTGGGGCAAATGACAATAGCTTGACCTGTTGGGGTGATAGGATTAGAGACAACTTTTTCTTTTTCTTTTTTTTTAAACTATTGTGTAAATGTTTTGCCATTATGCAAAGTAAAAATCTCAATTAGTAATGTTAATAGCTACCATTTCTAATATTATATTCACAATGTGCAGGTAAATGTTTGCTCAGTCTGAATCACTGAGCTCTGCATTGGCTCACCGAATCTTCCCTGCATGTCTGTGAGGTGGGGGTGTTCACCCCCAGTGCACAGCGGGAGAGGGAAGGATTCTCCCCAAGTGGCACAGCCACTGAGGGGACACGGAGTGGCCTTCTGCACCACGGCGCCTGTCACTGTCCACCTGCTTTCTTACTCACTGCTTCTTTCTTGTCAAAACAAAACCCAACAACGTTTCATGAGTCAATCATACAAGCTCATTATAGAATAATTAGAGAATACCGGAAAGAAAAAAACTTTGAAGATAAAACTTAGCCTGAGTGTCAAAACCTGGGAAATCTGTTGTTGATCGTGGACATGCCTTCCAGTTCCTTTCCTTTCATGGCAGCCACTGTGATCCTCCTGAAAATGGTTCACGAGGGCCTTTGGTATGTTTTCCCCATCTGACAGGTAGACAAGAAGGAGAATATTTGTTCTTAAACCATAGCCTTAAAAAAAAAAATTATGATGATGCATGCACAAGTCTAGGAAGATATTAAAAGCCCTCGAGTTGCACACTTTATTTGGCCATGCTACACGGCAGGCAGGATCTTAGTTCCCCACCAGGGATCAAACCTATGCCCCCTGCAGTGAAACACAGAGACCTAACTGTTGGATGGCCAGGGAACGCCAAGTCTTTTTTTTTTGATAGCTGTTTTTAAATTGAAGTGTAGTTGATATACAATATTATATAAATTACAGGTACAATATAGTGATTCACAATTTTTAAATAGTTATTACAAAATATTGGTTATATTCCTCACATTTTACAATATATCCTTGTGGCTTATTTTAAGGGATTTGTACCTCTTAATCCCTCACCCCTAGGTTGTCCCTTCTACCTTTGCTCTCCCCACTGGTAACTGCTAGTTTATTCTTTTTATCTGTGAGTCTGCTTCTCTTTTGTTATATTCACTATTCTGTTGTATTTTTGGGGGGGTTCCACATAGAAGTGATATATCATACAGTATTTGTCTTTCTCTTTCTGTATTATTTCACTTAGCATAACGCCCCCGAAGTCCATCCATGTTGTTGCAAATGGCAAAAGTTCATTTTTCTTTATGGCTGAGTAGTATTCCATCATATATATATATATATGTACCACATCTTCTTTATCCATTCATTCGTTGATGGACATTTAGGCTGCTTCCATATACTGACAATTGCAAATAATGCTGCTATGAACATTGGGGTGCATGCCTTAAGCCTTAGTCCTTAGGCTGAATGATTGAGTGAGTGTTGCATGCTCAGCCTTATATGATTCTTTGCGAACCATGGACTGTAACTGGCCAGGCTCCTCTGTCCATGGGATTATCCAGGCAAGAATACTGGGGTGGGTTGCCATCTCCTTCTCCAGGAGAAACGCTAGCAGCTAGAAAACTCACAAAACTACTGCTGGGTGGCAGAATTTCCTCTCTTGAAATCTAAGATAGGAATGACTGAAGAATTGCGGTTTGGATGGGTTGAGTCTATCCCACTGACAGAAAGACAACGCTGTGCACAATGGCTGTTTGAACTCTGATATTGCCATTTTAGTAGACAGATTTTAGGAACTCCCGAAAAATCTTTAAGTTTTGACCTTTAAACAACTTACCCATATCTTGAATGAAGAATGGAGACCACTGTATCCTAATAACACCATAAAATTATAAAGAATTAGTGCCAAAAGCTTTATGATTTTCCTATGTGTTTGTGCTCAGTCGCTTCAGTCATGTCTGACTCTTTGTGACCCCATGGACTGTAGCTGGCCAGGCTCCTCTGTCGATGGGATTTTCCCAGCAAGAACACTGGAGTGGGCTGCCATGCCCTCCTCCAGGGGATCTTCCCCACCCAGGGATCAAACTCACTGCAGGTAGATTTTTTTTACCATCTGAGACACTGGGGAAGCCCACTGTTAGTGCTATCAGAAGATAGACCAGAGTTTCCCAATATTTTCATTTGATTAACACAGTTAATAGGTTTTTTAAAAAATAATTTCTTTATTGGGATGATTGCATTATTTGTTTGGCATTTAGTTCTATCATACTGACAAATTTATGAAGGATGTGTGAGATAAGAATGCAATGGACTTATCTTTTATTCATAATTTATTTACTTATTACTTAACCTAGTAAATATTTATTGGAAAACAACTATAGGAAAATCATTCCTTTTACATTTGCTATAAAATTATAGTCAAGTGCCCTGCTTATTATGCATATTAATATGCATTAATGTTCTATGTATGAAATCCACATGAAAATTTTAGAATTAAGTTCCAGAAAAACACTAGTTTATTTGAGTTATACCAAACTTTCTCTTTTCTGATGATAGCCATTTATCACTGTGCTTTCTATTTTGCCCAGGCTGCCAGGAAATTCAGAGATACTCTTGACATTTAGTCACAGCATCATATTAACGTCCTGCTTGGTATATTTATCCCTTTCTCCTTTTTATGGCCCTGATTCTATGCTTTATTAACGTAACTATGTATCTATTCCTTTGACAGCCCACCTCAGTTCTTGTAGATATCCTCATCAGATGCATCAGTGGGAACTAGATAGAGGTGATGGTTGCCTAACCTTGTGAAAGAACTAAATGTCACTTTAAAATGATTAATTTTGTTAGGTGAATTTTACTTCAATAAAAAAATTAAAAGAAAAGCATATCAATGACTAAATGACTCTGATGATGATAATGGTGGTGGGGGTGACTAGGCTATAACTGAAGAGAGAGTGTTTTCCATGATGGCCAATGGGAACTGTGGTAAAATCATCCAGTGAATCTGCCTAATTGGTTTAGAAGAGCAGTGATTAACATTGGCCTGGGTACATGCTGACTTTGAGAACAAGAGCTCTCTCCCCACATCTCCATCCCTTCTCCAGCCATCTTTTAAAAGTTAAACAATTACAGAACAGCTTGATATTTAAATATTACAAAACAGAAATGTTTATTGTGGGGAAAATCACCAAATAAAAGCCACCCATACTTCTAATAGTCAGACAGAATCACTGTTGTGGGTGTTCATTGGAAGGACTGATGCCGAAGCTGAAACTCCAGTACTTTGGCCACCTCATGAGAAGAGTTGACTCATTGGAAAAGACCCTGATGCTGGGAGGGATTGGAGGCAGGAGGAGAAGGGGACGACAGAGGATGAGATGGCTGGATGGCATCACTGACTCGATGGACGTGAGTCTGAGTGAACTCCGGGAGTTGGCAATGGACCGGGAGGCCTGGTATGCTGCAATTCATGGGGTTGCACAGTCGGACACGACTGAGCGACTGAACTGAACTGAAAAGACCAGAAACACTCAAGAAAGAAAGAAAGAAAGAAAGGATAAACAGTAAGAGTAGAAGGGTGGAAAAAAGGAATGGTTTTACTGATAAATTGGATTTTTTAAATTAAAAAAAAAAATTTAAACCTGTGTTATCTGGTGGCCAGAATTCTGGTCTAGCTTCTGGCCACTCCAAGAGAAGTTTGGATGTACTGAGACTGCTGAGCTTAGATTCTCTGGGGTTTGTGGGTATAGATCCTCAGGCAAACGTTAGGAAACTCATGAAATGTGGGAGCATTCTGTAGTAATGTGAAATGTGAAATCAACCTTTCTTTGAGCATTTAACCTCACCCTTAAACTGTGGGATAAGCCCCACTGGTGTTTGGAGGGATTTGAGAGGTGCGGATGATGATTTTTAGGTGGTGTTCTATGGGTACAGATCACATCATGAGAAAGATGTTCCCTTTTCAAGCCTTGTTCGGTCTTCCTGATGTTTGCTAAGAAGCCAGTCTCAGTCTGGTGCCAGGATACCCTCTAACTTCCCCTGATGACAAGGCCAGAGCCTTGGCAGTGCCATTGTTTTGTTTCACTGTATTCATTTAAAAAACCATCTCCTAGTTATGGCAAGAGATCTTCATAATATTTCTTTAAAAATAAATGTCAGTAAAGAAACCAGAATAAGCAAGTGGATATCAAGGAAAATTATAAGTTAATAGTGGTGCTCAGATATGGCAAAAAAAAAAAAAAAAGAAAGAAAGAATGACAAGTGACTGGAATTTGAGGGGAAAAAGTGAGTCAACCGAGGCCTCCTGACCCCTGGTCAGTGTGAGATCACTGCAACTGTATCTCTATGATTTTCATTAATGGATTTATTCTGGGTCCTCAGTCTGGCTTTCTCTCTTCCTTCTCATCTGCTTTCCTGGAGGACCCAAGAAAGACTTCACACGGTAGGGACATCTAGCTGGGCCTTAAAAGGTGTGAGCATTTGCCATATAATAGTGAATATAGAGACACCTCAGGCCTTCCTGGTGGTTAGTCAGTAAAGAATCCACCTGTGATGCAGGGGACAGGGGGTGAGGGTTTGATCCCTGGGTTGGGAAGATCCCCTGGAGGAGGGCATGCAACCCACTCCAGTATTCTTTTCTGGAGAATCCCATGGACAGAGGAGCCTGGCTGGCTACAGTCCATGGGGTCACAAAGAGTCAAATACGACTAAGCATGCACGCTTAGAGATCTCTCAAGGGGTCTGACCCTCCTCGTGGGTCACAGTCAGCTTTTCCTTTATCATAAGGGAAATTGCTTATAATGGGAATAAATAACTCTTGGGGCCAATAAATATAGAAGAATTCATTGAAAAACAGTTTGGCCAATAACAACACTACCTGGGAATTGCAGAAATATTTTTCCTTTTCCCTTTGGCAGCTGGGAGAGTGAATAGCTGTAACAGAGACCAGCAAATAAGAGCAATAAAAAGTTAAGTCCATGCACAAGGCTGAGGGGAGATGTGGGGGTTGAGGAGGGCAAGGACTAGAAGAGGAGCAGAACAAACAAAGGCAGGTAGAAGCCTATGAGGCACAGGGCAGATTTTTTATATTAAGCAAACAGAAGATTACGGGAGGGGGGAGAAGCAGGCCGCCTTTATTTTTTATGACAGAATCAATAGAATCTAATCTAGTTTTGAATGCAATCAGAGTAAGATGAGAAATCCCAAGTAGGTCCCCATAGGCAGTAACTAGAACATAATTGTGTCCACAAGGGATTACCAAAGTGATGTTCCACATTTCTCTCTAAGCCCCTCGGGGACACAGACGTTGAAATTGAGAAAGGGTGACACGGTTTCAGGTTCATGTCCCTGGAGCTTTTTTTAAATTTACTTTTGGCTGTGTTGAGTCTTTGCTGCTATGTGGGCTTTTTTCTCTCCTGTAGCGATCAGGGACTACACTCCAGTTGCAGTGTACGGGCTTCACACTGCCGTGGCTTCTCTTGTTGCAGAGCACAGGCTCTAGGTGAGCAGGCTTCAGTAGTCGAGGCACGTGGGCTCAGGAGTTGTGGCTCCCAGGCTCTAGAGCACAGGCTCGATAGTTGTGGCATACGAGCTTAGTTGCTCCGAGGCACATGGGATCCTCCCAGGCTAGGGGTGGAACCTATGTCTCCTGCATTGGCAGGTGAATTCTTTACCACTGAGGCACCTGGGAAGCCTGTCCCCAGAGTTTTGATGCTTTGTTTTATGTTGATTTTTTTTCTTTTCTGTAGGAGCTCCCGTGAGACTGTTTTAAGCTCAGAAAGGAAATGATATAATTCAGTTTCAGCTTAGTCACTCAGTGATGTCCGACTCTTTGCAACCACATGGACTGCAGCACTCCAGGCCTCCTTGTCCATCACCAACTCCAGGAGTCTATCCAAACTCATGTCCATTGAGTCGGTGATGCCATCCAGCCATCTATCTCACCCTCTGTTATCCCCTTCTCCTCCTGCCCTCAATCTTTCCCAGCATCAGGGTCTTTTCAAATGAGTCAGCTCGTCACATCAGGTGGCCAAATTATTGGAGTTTCAGCTTCAACATCAGTCCTTCCAATGAACACTCAGGACTGATCTCCTTTAGGATGGACTGGTTGGATCTCCTTGCAGTCCAAGGGACTCTCAAGAATCTTCTCCAACACCACAGTTCAAAAGCATCAATTCTTCAGCACTCAGCTTTCTTTATAGTCCAACTCTCACATCCATACATGACTACTGGAAAAACCATAGCCTTGACTAGATGGATCTTTGTTGGCAAACTAATGTCTCTGCTTTTTAATATGTTGTCTAGGTTGGTCATAGCTTTTCTTCTGAGGAGAAAGCGTCTTTTTATTTCATGGCTGCAGTCACCATCTACAGTGATTTTGGAGCCCCCAAAAATAAAGTCAACCGCTATTTCCACTGTTTCCCCATCTATTTGCCATGAAGTGATAGGACTGGATGCCATGATCTTAGTTTTCTGAATGTTGAGCTTTAAGCCAACTTTTTCACTTTCATCAAGAGGCTCTTTGGTTCTTCTTCACTTTCTGCCATAAGGGTGATGTCATCTGCATATCTGAGGTTATTGATATTTCTCCCAGGAATCTTGATTCCAGCTTGTGCTTCAGCCAGCCCAGCATTTCTCATGATGTACTCTGCATATAAGTTAAATAAGCAGGGTGACAACATACAGCCTTGACATACTCCGTTTCCTATTTGGAAGCAGTCTGTTATTCCACGTCCAGTTCCAACTGTTGCTTCCTGATCTGCATACAGATTTCTCAGGAGGCAGGTCAGGTGGTCTGGTATTTTTATCTCTTCCAGAATTTTCCACAGTTTATTGTGATCCACGCAGTCAAAGGCTTTGGCATAGTCAATAAAGAAGTAGATGTTTTTCTGGAATTCTCTTGCTTTTTTGATGATCCAGCAGATGTTGGCAATTTGATCTCTGGCACCTCTGCCTTTTCTAAAACCAGCTTGAACATCTGGAAGTTCACAGTTCACAGATGAGTGCAATTGTGCAGTAGTTTGAGCATTCTTTGGCATTGTTTTTCTTTGGGATTGGAATGAAAACTAACCTTTTCCAGTCCTGTGGCCACTGCTGAGTTTTCCAAATTTGCTGGCATATTGAGTGCAGCACCTTCACAGTATCATCTTTTAGGATTTGAAACAGTTCAACTGGAATTCCGTCACCTCCACTAGCTTTGTTTGTAGTGATGCTTCCTAAGGCCACCTGACTTCTCATTCCAGCATGTCTGGCTCTAGATGAGTGATCACACCATCATGATTATCTGGGTCATAAGATCTTTTTTGTACAGTTCTTCCATGTATTCTTGGCACCTCTTCTTAATCTCTTCTGCTTCTGTTAGGTTCCTACCATTTCTGTCCTTTATTGAGCCCATCTTTGCATGAAGTGTTCCCTTCATATCTCTAATTTTCCTGACGAGATCTCTAGTCTTTCCCATTCTATTATTTTCCTGTTTCTTTGCACTGATCACTGAGGAAGTCTTTCTTATCTCTTCTTGCTCTTCTTTGGAACTCTGCATTCAAATGGGTATATCTTTCCTTTTTACCTTTGCTTTTCACTTCTCTTCTTTTTTCAGCTATTTGTAAGGCTTCCTCAGACAGCCATTTGCCTTTTTGCATTTCTTTTTCTTAGGGATGGTCTTGCTCCCTATCTCCTGTACAGTGTCATGAACCTCCATCCATAGTTCATCAGGCACTCTATCAGATGTAGTCTGATATTTTCTCTCGGCCGTGGGGTACCTCCTCTCGGCCGCTCAATGATATAATAGGAAGATGTGGTTCTAGAGGGAGGTAGTGAGGGGCGTCATATGTTACTTTCTAGGGTATGCATGCATGTCTGTTAAGTGGTTTCAGTTGTGTCCAACTCTTTGTTACCCTAAGGACTGTAGCCCACCAGTCTCCTCTGTCCATGGGATTCTCCAGGCAAGAATACTGGAGTGGGCTGCCATGCCCTCCTCCAGAGGATCTTCCCAATCCAGAGATTGAACCTGCATCTCTTGCACTGGCAGGCAAGTTCTTTACCACTAGTGCCACCAGACTCAGAGAAGAGACAAGGAACTGGAAAGTGTTAAGGACTGGGGACTCTCAGGTGGTGGGACGGTCAAGTTACAGTCTTCATGCACACTCTGCCCTAGTCACCCTTTATACAAAAAGTTCAGACAAAATCTGAGTGCTAACCATGTTAATGCAGCTCCAAGCTCCCCAGTGCAACCCACTTACAACAAGAGGGTGGGACTTCCCTGGTGGCTTGGTGGTAAAGAACCCTTTGGTCAATGCAGGAGAGATGGGTTCCATTCCTGGGTTAGGAAGATTCCCTGAAGAATGAAATTCCACTACAGTATCCCACTCAGTATTCTTGCCTGGGAAATTCCACAGACAGAGGAGCAGGGCAGGCTACAGTTCATGGGGTCGCAAAATTTTGGACACGACTGAGTGACTCAGCATGCACACACATTCTTACAAGGCCCCTAAGGAAGTAGTTTGTTATCTCTCCCATTCTGGCAGGCCCTTCCAGAGCCCCAGCGTGGAGTTTATCTGCCTCCAAGTCCAGATGACTCAATAAAAAAATAAAAAGAACAAAAAGGTGGCTCATCACACGAAACTTGAGCCCCCGACTAGGTGCCCCTCCTAAGCATCTCGCAGAGCATGCTCCTGGAACCACCACTGAAAGGTGATTGTGACTTGAGTTCACTGATACTGCAAGGAGCATGAGAAAAAGAAAATCCACTTACTTGCATAGGCTTTAACATCATTAATTATATAGGATCTGACTTACAAAGACTGGGAGCCAGGCCCTGGGGAGACAGGGCTGGGTTGGAAGCTGATCTGTGCCCTCGAGGAGCCCTCTCTGTCCAAGTGGGTGACAGAGACATGCAGTCAATGATGTAACCCCATCAGCTTGGGCTGTGATGGGGGTCCTGGCCCAGGGCTGTGGAAGTCAGAAGAGGCTATCACTCACTTTGGTTGGTGAATGGGGCTGGGAAAAGAAGCAAAGGCAACTAGTGAACATTGATTTTTAATCCATAAGAGTTGTCTAGGGACTTCTCTAGTGGTCTAGTGGTTGAGACTTTGCCTTCCAGTGCGGGGGGGTTGGGGGCGGTGAGTTAGATTTCTGGTCTTGGAGCTGAGATTTCATGTGCCTTGTGGCCAAAAAACCCAAAAACATAAAGCAGAAGCCAATAATGCAACAAATTCAAAAAAAGACTTTAAAAATGGCCCACATTTAAAAAAAAATCTGAAAAAAATATCGAGTGGTCTAAAGTCATAAAGTTCCTGGGGTAGGAAATGTATTATTCCTTCAGGCACACAGGCCGTGTTCAAGAAGCACTTGTGAACAGTTGGATAAGGGAATAAATGAGACTGTCTCTGATGAAGAAACTGGGCCTCAGAAAAGAAATAACGTACCTGAGGTCACACAGCTCATACACAACAAACCTGGGGATCAGACCTAAGAACCTCACCCTCTTTCTTTCACACACACGGCATTTGCTGGAAGGAGGACTAGAAAGAGCTAGCAAGCCCCGGCAGCCATGAGAGGAAAATGATAGGCACCAACCAAGGCTGAGATTTTAGGAAGGACTCAGGACGGAGAAGCCTGGTAGGCTGCAGTCCATGGGGTCGCTAGGGGTCGGACACAACTGTGACTTCCCTTTCACTTTTCACTTTCATGCATTGGAGAAGGAAATGGCAACCCGCTCCAGTGTCCTTGCCTGGAGAATCCCGGGGACAGGGGAGCCTGGTGGGCTGCCGTCTCTGGGCTCGCACAGTCGGACACGACTGAAGCGACTTAGCAGCAGCAGCAGCAGCCATTGATTGTAGATGTCTGGTGCCTTCTCAGTCCAGCAAGACCACAGCAGCCAGAGAGCACGCTGCTCATCTGTACTCATATTTGTCTTTAAAAACACACTATTTTAAAAAGCTGCTGTTCTCTTCACTCTCGGTATCTCAGCGGGTAGCTCTGGACTATGCTCTGAATGAACCCTATATGAATATTCTGTTTTCAGTTCACCTGGTTTGGATATTTGATTCTGAAACAGCTGAGGAAGTCCACTTGCCATATGGGTAAGGGAACTGGTTTTAAGTAGGTGTTCTGCCTCCCTGCAGCTCTAGGAGCTGTTGTCATAGTAACATTTCCCCCTCTACTTGCAGAATGCACAGTCCACGGAACCAATGGCAATGTAGGTCACGAGTGAACAGAGGTGTGGTGGCATCGCTTCGGTGCCCAGTTTGGCATAGCTGGGGGTTCAGAGTGTTCTCTACCAGGACTGACTGCGGAGGAGGGGGCGAGGGAACCAGGCGGTATGGAAACTGTGAGGGAAGGCTGGCAGGAGCCCCTGCATGGAGATTCAGAACGTGCCAGAGCTCAGGGTGACCTGAGGGAGGAGGGAGTGGATCCTTGGCAGCTTGTTGTCTCTGCTACCGGGTGTGTACTGGCACCCCCTGCAGTTCAGAACCCTTCCAGGGTGCTTCACGAAATCGGTATAGTCACTCAGTCATGTCCAACTCTTTGTGACCCCATGAACTGTAGTTCTCCAGGCTCCTCTGTCCATGGGGATTCTCCAGGCAAGAATACTGGAGTGGGTTGCCATTTCCTCCTCCAGGGATTGAACCTGAGTCTCCTGCATTGGAGGCAGATCCTTTACCATCTGAGCCACAGGGGTTCTCGAAGGCCCACATCAATTATCTGTAGAAAAAGTTTGCTGAAAGACCTCAGCTTCCTATACAGGTTGGAAATGTATTCAGAGATATATTTTCTATGCATTCTACCTCCATCCATTTATCTATCTGTATTCCATCTATCTATTCTCCAGGCAAGAATACTGGAGTGGGTTGCCATTTCCTCCTCCAGGGATTGAACCTGAGTCTCCTGCATTGGAGGCAGATCCTTTACCATCTGAGCCACAGGGGTTCTCGAAGGCCCACATCAATTATCTGTAGAAAAAGTTTGCTGAAAGACCTCAGCTTCCTATACAGGTTGGAAATGTATTCAGAGAGATATTTTCTATGCATTCTACCTCCATCCATTTATCTATCTGTATTCCATCTATCTATTCATCCATCCACCCATCGTTTGTCAAAAGGAAATTCAAAGAACCTTACTAGATATTGATATTCTATTGAGTGAGAAACAAAATGTTCACAAACTATCAGAAACCCAGAAGCTCATTACAGGATGGTTTACAAAGTGCAAATAAGCACGTTGCTTGATCTTACAATGCTTGGTTGTTTCAGTGGGGTTTTCCAGATAGAGAGGACTGGTTAAAAGTGATTCAGTTCAGTTGCTCAGTCGTGTCTGACTCTTTGTGACCCCATGGACTGCAGCACACCAGGCTTCCCTGTCCATCACCTACGCTGCTCATCTGTACTCATATTTGTCTTTAAAAACACACTATTTTAAAAAGCTGCTGTTCTCTTCACTCTCGGTATCTCAGCGGGTAGCTCTGGACTATGCTCTGAATGAACCCTATATGAATATTCTGTTTTCAGTTCACCTGGTTTGGATATTTGATTCTGAAACAGCTGAGGAAGTCCACTTGCCATATGGGTAAGGGAACTGGTTTTAAGTAGGTGTTCTGCCTCCCTGCAGCTCTAGGAGCTGTTGTCATAGTAACATTTCCCCCTCTACTTGCAGAATGCACAGTCCACGGAACCAATGGCAATGTAGGTCACGAGTGAACAGAGGTGTGGTGGCATCGCTTCGGTGCCCAGTTTGGCATAGCTGGGGGTTCAGAGTGTTCTCTACCAGGACTGACTGCGGAGGAGGGGGCGAGGGAACCAGGCGGTATGGAAACTGTGAGGGAAGGCTGGCAGGAGCCCCTGCATGGAGATTCAGAACGTGCCAGAGCTCAGGGTGACCTGAGGGAGGAGGGAGTGGATCCTTGGCAGCTTGTCTCTGCTACCGGGTGTGTACTGGCACCCCCTGCAGTTCAGAACCCTTCCAGGGTGCTTCACGAAATCGGTATAGTCACTCAGTCATGTCCAACTCTTTGTGACCCCATGAACTGTAGTTCTCCAGGCTCCTCTGTCCATGGGGATTCTCCAGGCAAGAATACTGGAGTGGGTTGCCATTTCCTCCTCCAGGGATTGAACCTGAGTCTCCTGCATTGGAGGCAGATCCTTTACCATCTGAGCCACAGGGGTTCTCGAAGGCCCACATCAATTATCTGTAGAAAAAGTTTGCTGAAAGACCTCAGCTTCCTATACAGGTTGGAAATGTATTCAGAGATATATTTTCTATGCATTCTACCTCCATCCATTTATCTATCTGTATTCCATCTATCTATTCATCCATCCACCCATCGTTTGTCAAAAGGAAATTCAAAGAACCTTACTAGATATTGATATTCTATTGAGTGAGAAACAAAATGTTCACAAACTATCAGAAACCCAGAAGCTCATTACAGGATGGTTTACAAAGTGCAAATAAGCACGTTGCTTGATCTTACAATGCTTGGTTGTTTCAGTGGGGTTTTCCAGATAGAGAGGACTGGTTAAAAGTGATTCAGTTCAGTTGCTCAGTCGTGTCTGACTCTTTGTGACCCCATGGACTGCAGCACACCAGGCTTCCCTGTCCATCACCAACTCCTGAAGCTTGCTCAAACTCATGTCCATTGAGTCAGTGATGCCATCCATCCATCTCATCCTCTGTTATCCCCTTCTCCTCCTGCCTGCAGTCTTTCCCAGCATCAGGGTCTTTTCAAATGAGTCAGCTCTTTGCATCAGGTGCACAAAGTATTGGAGTTTCAGCTTCAGCATCAGTTCTTCCAATGAATATTCAGGACTGATTTCCCTTAGGATTGACTGGTTTGATCTCCTTGCAGTCCAAGGGACACTCAAGAGTCTCCTCCAACGCCACAGTTCAAAAAATTCTTTGGCGCTCAGCTTTCTTTATAGTCCAACTCTCACTTCCATACCTGACTAATGGAAAAACCATAGCTTTGACTAGGCAGATCTCTGTTGGCAAAGTAACATCTCTGCTTTTTAATATACTATCTAGGTTGGTCATAGCTTTTCTTCCAAGTAACAAGCATCTTTTAATTTCATGGCTGTAGTCACCATCTGCAGTGATTTTGGACCCTAAGAAAATAAAGTGTCTCACCATTTCCTTTGTTTCCCCATCTGTTTGCCATGAAGTGATGGGACCAGATGCCATGATCTTAGTTTTTTGAATGTTGAGTTTTAAGCCAGTTTTTTCACTCTCCTCTTTCACTTTCATCAAGAGCCTCTTTCGTTTCTCTTCTCTTTCTGCCAAGGGTGGTGTCATCTGCATATCTGAGGTTACTGATATATTCCAGCTTGTGCTTCACCCAGCCTGGCATTTCCCACGATGTACTCTGCATATAAGTTAAATAAGCAGGGTGACAATACACAGCCTTGACATACTCCTTTCAGAATTTGGAACCAGTCTGTTGTTCCATGTCCGGTTCTCACTGTTGCTTCTTGACCTGCATACAGATTTCTCAGGAGGCAGGTCAGGTGGTCTGTTATTTCCATCTGTTTAAGAGTTTTCCACAGTTAAAATTAATTAAAAGTTAAGAGTGATTAACTAAGATTAATTAAAAGGTTAAAAGTGATTATCTTATATCATTTTAGAAAGATGACAAGTTTTGTTTATGATTATCAGAGGCATTTACAGGAAATATGGTAAAGTTTTTCTTTATGTTCATGAAATTAGCTAGAATAAGTTTTGCTTAACTGGCTTTGTCTGCTTGGGGGATCCTCAAGCCTGGTCTCCATTTTGTTTTCTTTTAACACCATCCATCCACGCATCTAACCATCCATCCAATCTATCAATTGTTTGATCTTGAGTTATAGACATGATAGAATGTCCTTTTGCAGCCAAATAATGAAGAGTCTACTCCTAAAAACAAGATTGTTCTCTTACATCACCATAATATAGTTATCAAAATCAGGGAATTAACATTTACACACCATTGTCTATACACAAATCTTATTCAGATTTTGCCCTTCATCCCAATAATGTTCTTGATAACAAAAGGAAATTTCTTTTTCACAGGGTACATTCATTTGACTATTCAGTCTCCTATAATCTGGAATAGTTCCTAGTCTTTTCCCCCTGATATTGATAGTTTTAAAGAGCATGGGTCAGTTATATTTTAAAAAATCAGGTGTGCCAACGCATAATCTCCATACAGTAAAATCCACCCACTCCTGGTGAGCAGGCCAGTTATCTTATGGAATGGTACTTTGGATTGGTCTGATATTTCCCCATGATTAGATTTAGACTCATTTCTTTACCAGAAACATCACAGAAGAAATGTTTCATTTTTCATCATATCAGAAAGCACATCTCATTACTTGATGCTACTGGAGACTGTGGAAATCTCCTGTTACTCCCCAAACTCCTGCCCAGTAGCATTATTATTGATGATTCTTCCTCAAAGTCTCTTAATATGGTGTTTGCCAAATGGTGATTTTCGAATTCCATCATTCCTTTCATATTTGTCTTCCTTCTGTCAGAGAGTTGGGGGAATGTGGGCAACACACAATGATGGGGAAAAGGTGCAGGTCCGTGGCAAGGGGTTTTCCAGAGGAAGGGAAGGCAGGGTGGGGCTGGGAAAGAGCCAGCCTGGTTGGATGACAAAGCAAGAGGTAGAAGTGTGAGCCTAGAGCCATAATGCAGAGAGATGAAGGACGCAGGAGGTGAGATGGGGACAGTATTATAAAATAATAGGCGAACTGGTGATAACCAAAACATAGCATCCCCATCTGACTAAGGAGGAAACAAGGCTCTGAGATTTTGGAGGTAGAAAACGTCATACGGGGAAGGCAGGGTCTGTATCTATTAACACAGAACAGAAAATATGCTAGGACCGAACAGCTACATTTCTCACTATCCATTCTATGGAAACACTCTCTCATATGTGAGGAGGTGCATCCAAGAATGTGCACTGCAGCAGTGATTGTAATCACAAAACCTGAGTGCCCATCATGGTGGGAGTGAGTGAATGGTCTATGGTACACCCTTGTCATGCTATGCTGTGCAGCAAGGAAGAACAGAACAAATCTCATTGTGCTACATGGAGACTCTCCAAGATACATGACTGCGAGAAAGCACAAGGCAGGACAGTTGGTCATTTGGGTAAATGGAAAAAAATACTGTCCCTTCACCCCTTATGAGTATATGGTGGTGACGGTTCAGTGGATAAGTGATGTCCAACTCTTACAACACTGTGGACTGTAGCCCGCCAGGCTCCTCTGTCCATGGGATTTTCCAGGCAAGAATACTGGAATGGGTTGCATTTCTTTCTCCAGGGAATCTTCCCAACCCAGGCACTGAACCCAAGTCTCTTGCCTTGCTTTACCACTGAGTTGCCCTATATATAGTTCTAAATGCCCAGAAAAATGTATGAAAGGATTCAAAGCAAACTGGAAACAGTGGTTACATATGGAGAGTCCTAGGATTAACCCTAATTAGGTATTAGGTGAGGTCAAGGGGAATTTCAGCTTTATCTGTAATGTCTTAATTTTATTGTAAGCTCCCAAGTACCTGTCAACCCATATATTCCTTCCTCCAGAATTACTTTAAAGCACATTCCATTCATTGTATTCCATTCATAATTTTTCTAACAGATAAGAACCATTTAAATAAAACATAACCATAATACCATGGTCACACCTAAAAGTAATAATGATAATTTCTTAGAATTTATTAAATACTCAACCAGTGTTCACAGTTCCTTTTCTTGTTATTACAATTGGTTGTTCAAATCTGGGTGCAAATGAGCCTAATGCATTGCATCTGGTTTATATGTTCCTTACATCTTTTTTATGTGTTTTTGACAGCATGTCTCCAGGATAGAGGTGACTATGTTGGGTCAAAGATCAAGGGTATGTGTAACTTTGTTAGAGTTGTAGACATTTACATTCCCACTGGCAATGGGCAAGGGTGGCCATTTTCCCTGGAGACTTTCCAACAGACTTTCTATCAAACTTTTGGATTTTTGCCAATCTGATAGATGAGAAGTGGTATCTCACTGTACTCTTCATTTCTTTAAATTAGGTTTCAAAAGAAAATGAGCTCAGGGAGAATTCTGAGTTTGTAAAGGAAAGGAGCAATGTGCATAGAAATAATACCATTGCCAACTACCATTCAGCACATCTATTATTTTATTGTACTTAATCCTCCCAACTCTGTAAGGAAGGTGGAGTCCAGAAACAGGAACCTACCAGATTCAGACTTCTGAGCATCCTTCTGTCAAACCACCTTTTGATTACTGAAATACTGCTTTGCATGATTCACTACAAGCACGGAAAATCTGTTTTTAGCCTTTCAACATTACTCCAGCAAGTGAGGATGGCCACTTGCATTCTAGCCCCTCTCCAGAGGAGGAGACTGAGTGACAGGTTATCTCCGGGACTCTACAAGGCTGCGGAAGAAGCAAGGACCAAGACTGCAGTTCCTGGGACTTCCCTAGTGGTCCAGTGGTTAAGACTCTAACCTTCCATTGCAGTGGGCACAGGTTCAATCCCTGGCTGGGCAACTAAGATCCCACATGCTGTGTGGTGTGGCCATAAGCTTAAAAAAAATTTTTTTTTGACTGCAGTTCCTTTAGGGAATGTTAGCCAGGATCCTTTACAAAATGGATTTTGGTCAAAGTTTGAACTTCAGGAAGAAAGATCCTCATCTGCTTCCCTTAGCACCCTGAGGGCTGAGAGCCCAACTTTTCCATCTTCTGTCTTCACTCTTCAGCACCAGGCTGGGTTTGGGGGATACACTAGGGATCAATGTGCAGGGCCCTTAAGGAGCTGAGAGAAGAGGAGAGGGAGGTATACAATTAGGTGACTAAAAAAGAAAATCACAAACCAGTCTCTGTCCCCTTAAAAAGAAAATCACAAACCAGTCTCTGTCCCCTTAATCCATGCGCGTGGACACATGCATATTCACTCACTACGGTTCAAAAGCTTGACTGAGCCTTGGAAGAGGTGGGTTTGAGCTCTGGTGCTGCCACTTCATGGCTGGGTGGTTTGGGGCAAGTCACTTTCTCTCCTTAAGCCTCAGTCTCCCCCTCTGAAAAATGGGGTTGATAATGCTTTTGTCATGGAGATGCTGTGAAGAGAAAATGAAATGAATACAGCAGGGCCAGATGACATGGTTTGGGCAGTGCCTGGGGCAGAGCAGATGTTCAGGAAACCCTGATGGAACCTGAGGCTGTAAGCCTCAGGACTGCTAGAAGTGAGAGGACCTTGGAGGGCTCGCATCTATTCTCATCCTTGGTAGTCGTGGGTAAGGAGCACTGTGCTGTGCCTTGCTCTGAGTAGGGGCAAGGCTTGCCCTGGTACCAGTCTTCTGACATGTGGTTTAGGCCCTCAGTGCCACACAGGCCAGCTCAGGACCACTCAAACACATGCATGTGTTCACAGTTCACTCCCATTTCCTTTCCACTAGTGCTTAAGCCCAGCCCCACCACACACCACACACATCTTTCAGAAAATAGAACAAAAAGCTGCATCAGCACCTTTGTCTTTAAAATATGCTTTGAATAATTTGCTTTTCTTTACTAAGTGGGTTTTTGGTATTTTATCCTCCCCTCCCCAACTTCCTATTAATAATGAGTGCTTGCAAAGATTCATTTCAAGGTGAGAAAGAGGGGAGTCAGTTTAGTGGGACTCCACACACCTCTTACCCAGCAAAAACTCAACAACTCAGTAACAACTCCCTCCTTCCTCCGACTCTAAAGAGCTGGTCTCTTCCCTCTCCAAGGGCTCTGGGAAGAAGAACTGGACAATTACTATGGGCTCTGGCAGGACTTCAGATTCTTTTTTTCCCCCAATAGAAGCTCAATAATTCTCAGGATCCAAATTTAGAAGCTTGTATGGAGAGTCCCGAGAAATCAGTAGTAAGACAGCCAGGCTTTCTAACTTTTTTTTTTTTTTCGCCCAAGAAATCTAATAAAGCTATTGCACAGTCATTTCCCAAGGTTAATTTTCAGCTTTTAATAGTTTTAATGAGCTGTTTAAAAGGCTTCTTAACTTGTGCTCAACCAAGCTTGCACATATTTGGGAGTAGAGAGGCAAGGCAGGAGGAAGGGGAATGAGCAGCAGACGGGAAAGGGGGGGTGGTTAGTCCTGCTAACTGGGGACAGGAAGGGGACCAGCTCAAGGGTGAGCGCCTCTACAGGATGTCCCAGGGATGCAAATGGGACCGCTGTTGCACCCTTGGGATCAGATCTAAATAATGAAGGGACCTGAAAGGCAGCCACTTCTATCTCCAAGCAAGACCCATGAGTGCCCTCTAACCCTTGGGGTCTGCAGGAAGGTGGAGGACGAAGCTGAGTTAGAGCGTGATCATAAAGGCAGAGGGAGAGATGAGAGAGATAAGCCTCAAGTGTTTAATGAACATATGAAGGAGCTAAGGAGGAGAAAGGAGAGACAGAAGAAGGAGAAGGCAGCAGCTCATGGGTATTGATGCTCCAAACATAATCGGGCCCTGTGTATTAGGTGGTCTGATGCTAATAATCACCGTCATAATTATGGTAATACTAGTGATGCCCATTCA
>SJYT01051620.1:8782-69706 GCA_006410635.1 Cephalophus harveyi | reverse complement strand
AAACCATTCAATATCACAGTTATCCAAGTCTATGCCCCAACCAGTAATGCTGAAGAAGCTGAAGTGGAATGGTTTTATGAAGACCTACAAGACCTTTTAGAACTAACACCCAAAAAAGATGTCCTTTTCATTATAGGGGACTGGAATGCTAAAGTAGGAAGTCAAGAAACACCTGGAGTAACAGGCAAATTTGGCCTTGGAATGCGGAATGAAGCAGGGCAAAGACTAATAGAGTTTTGCCAAGAAAATGCACTGGTTATAGCAAACACACTCTTCCAACAACACAAGAGAATACTCTACACATAGATATCACCAGATGGTCAACACCAAAATCAGACTGATTATATTCTTTGCAGCCAAAGATGGAGAAGCTCTATACAGTCAACAAAAACAAGACCAGGAGCTGACTGTGGCTCAGATCATGAACTCCTTATTACCAAATTCAGACTCAGATTGAAGAAAGTAGGGAAAACCGTTAGACCATTCAGGTATGACCTAAATCAAATCTGTTATTATTATACAGTGGAAGTGAGAAATAGATTTAAGGGCCTAGATCTGATAGATAGAGTGCCTGATGAACTATGGAATGAGGTTCATGACATTGTACAGGAGACAGGGATCAAGACCATCCCCGTGGAAAAGAAATGCAAAAAAGAAATGCAAAATGGCTGTCTGGGGAGGCCTTACAAATAGCTGTGAAAAGAAGAGAGGCAAAAAACAAAGGAGAAAAAGAAAGATATAAGCATCTGAATGCAGAGTTCCAAAGAATAGCAAGAAGAGATATGAAAGCCTTCTTCAGAGATCAATGCAAAGAAATAGAGGAAAACAACAGAATGGGAAAGACTAGAGATCTCTTCAAGAAAATTAGAGATACCAAGGGAACATTTCATGCAAAGATGGGCTTGATAAAGGACAAAGATGGTCTGGACCTAACAGAAGCAGAAGATATTAAGAAGAGGTGGCAAGAATACATGGAAGAACTGTACAAAAAAGATCTTCAAGACCCAAGTAATCATGATGATGTGATCACTAATCTAGAGCCAGACATCTTGGAATGTGAAGTCAAGTGGGTCTTAGAAAGCATCACTATGAACAAAGCTAGTGGAGGTGATGGAATTCCAGTTGAGCTGTTTCAAATCCTGAAAGATGATGCTGTGAAAGTGCGGCACTCAATCTGCCAGGAAATTTGGAAAACTCAGCAGTGGCCACAGGACTGGAAAAGGTCAGTTTTCATCCCAATTCCAAAGAAAGGCAATGCAAAAGAATGCTCAAACTACCGCAGAATTGCAGTCATCTATAATGTATACAGAAGTCAAAATATAGTGTGTACACATGAAATGTATAACAATGTGAACCAGTGTTACCTCAATCTAAAAGAAAACAAGTTGCAAGAGAGTTCACTGAAATACACAGATAAGTACATTCTTAAAACTAGCAAAACAGTTTTTGTTTCCAACAAATTCTAGAATTCAGATTTATCCAGATTAAGGCAAGTGCCAACATACCATAAGTGAGGGTTTGATGTATACGAAAGTCAGACAAGAAAGAGGGCAATTATCTCATGAAATTTTTTGACCCTAGAATGACATGTTTTGTGAGTATGTATTTTGCTGCACATATAGGTTATTTATTTATTTTTTACTGATTCGCATATACTCTATTTCCCTACAGACTTGCCATACAGATGGCAGGTAAGAACTGTCTACATTCTCCATACTATATTTCCAATGTGTGGACCTTTATACATAGCTATTACTGAGGCTGATGTTTATATTTGCCCATATAATAGATTTCTGATGTCTTGTATTACTCACCCTCTCCACTTCTAAATGTGCTTTTGAAAAGATTGAATAAAATTCAATATTAGATGACTTTACTGTGACAACCACTTATCAGGATCAGATCACGTACTTAAAAATACTCCCAGATATTTTCTATCCAACTAGTTTCTACCAGTAAATGTGGCAGCCTGAGGCAGGAGGGACTTTATTGCCTCCCACTTAGTGCTAGGGAATCATTAGGTAAATGACTGACCTTGCTCAGTGCCTGTCTTGGATCTTGGAACCTGATGGAGTGAGTGTCTGGAGAGGGGCATTAACTACCAGAGCCCGAGAGCCATGGCTCCCTTCTGCCTGTGCAGGCTCTACTGACCCTCAGCTTTGATGGCTATTGCTGTCCTAAGAATTTTAAGGTCGCTGTACAGACTGATGACAAAAACGCAAGGGTCTCGTGGCAAGCCTCCAGACCTTTGAAGAGCCTCAGCTCTCTGACCAGTGGGATTGTGGTAATGTTTGTTGCTCTTGGCCTCGAAGCCAATCTGTCCCACACCCAAATTGAGCATCTGGAGAAAGTACAATTTCCAAGAAGTGTTCCCAGAGGCCATATCTATCTCTCCATTACCAGAATAAAAGTATCCCAGCTACTCCAAACTACCCAGCTAATGAAAAGCTGTCTTATTTGGCTCAACTGGATCATCGCAATGATCTATAGGTCAACTTACCCCTGCTCTGTTACATCTCCCGTCAAATCAAGGGCGCGGGATACTTAAACATATGTTTAAAAAATTCTCCTCGTTGTCATTCCCCAGGATCCATAAATCATTTTTGCTCTTATAAATCTACAAGGCTTTAATGCATGAGACCTCGGGGGATGGTAACATGGGCGTATAGGGAGAAAAGCTCCCTTTGCCTGCCCCAGGTCCATCAGCCTCTTAGGGCCTCAGTTTACTTATCTATAAAATGAAGGTTTGAGTTAGATGAGAATGTAGGTATTTTCAGCAGTATCTTATACTTAAAGAACACATTGCTATAGCATTTAATAAGAAAGTTAAAAACTGTACTGATAACTGCTATACTTTTAGAAAACAGCACTGGAGCTTATAGATTTTTGCAACTGCCAGTGACGATAAACCTGCATTCTCTAGTGAGGTAACAAGTCTCCCCTCACTCCACCATCAGAAACACATTCCAAGACACTCAACCCTAAGTAGTCCCTCTCAAGACAAATGTCCCCAAACTGTGTTTATTAAAGGTTTGGTTCATCAGTGTGGAATTACTGTAGGATCACTCATGTCTAGTAACATGGTCACAGCCAGTCCCTGGTCAGTATTGCATGGAATTCTTCATCAAGGTGCCAAAATTCTAGTCATTCATCCTACTTGGGGGAACTCAATCTGCCAATGTATTTGACTGTTACTACATTTATGTATTTCTGTTTTATGTCCTAAGAATTGAGCTGAACTGGGAAGTTCCTTTCTTCAGGCTTTTAAAAGAAATTATTTTATTGAAGTATAGTTGATTTACAATGTCATGTTAGTACAGCAAAGTGATTCAGTTATATGTATGTGTATATATATATATATACATGTTCTTTTTTATATTCTTTTCCATTATGATTTATCATAGGGTATTGAATGAAGTTCCCTGTGCTATCCAGTAGGAAATTGTTATCCATCCATTCTGTCTGTAACAGTTTGTGTCTCTTAATCTCAAACTCGGAGAAGGCAATGGCAACCCACTCCAGTACTCTTGCCTGGAAAATCCCATGGACAGAGTAGCCTGGTAGGCTGCAGTCCATGGGGTCGCTGAGGGTTGGACACGACTGAGCGACTTCACTTTCACTTTTCACTTTCCTGCATTGGAGAAGGAAATGGCAACCTACTCCAGTGTTTTTGCCTGGAGAATCCCAGGGACAGGGGAGCCTGGTAGTTGCCGTCTATGGGGTCGCACAGAGTCCAACATGACTGAAGCGACTTAGCAGTAATCTCAGACTCCCAATCCACCCCTTCACATACCCTTACTCGCTTGGCAACCACAAGTCTGTTCTCTGTGTCTGTGAGTCTACTTCTGTTTCATGCATAAGATAATCTATGTCATGTTTTAGATTCTACATATAAGTGATATATGATATTTGTCTTTGACTTAATTCATTTAGTATGAGATGTAATCTCTGGGTTCATCCATGTTGCTGCAAATGGCATTATTTCATTCTTTCCTCTGACTGAGTAGTATTCCAGTGTGTGTGTGTGTGTACACCACATCTTGATCCATTCATCTACTGATGAGCAGTTAGATTGTTTCCATGTCTTGACCATTGTAATTTGTGCTCCTATAAACACAGGGGTGTGAGTATCTTTTTAAATTAGAATTTTGTCTCTTGGGCTATTGTTGATATAATTCTTTGGTATAATTCTGTAATGGGAAGGAAAAACAGTGTTTCTTAAAACCCAGATCACATCCTCTACAGGGCAGATTTCTGACTTAGAAGCCCTTTTGCCTTGCCAAGAGGCTCAATGAGGCAGTCCCAGAGACTTTGAAGGGAGAAATGTGAAGGAAATGAGAATGTAGGGTTTCTGGGGCACTCTTAAGGGTCAAGGGGAAAAGAGAAATTCAGCTGGATAGTAACAGTCTGAGTGATGGGGCCAGGAGAATGTCCCTGTGGTGGGATGTTCTCAAACTTTTAAAATCAGGGGCTGCACCCATTTGTGGTCTATGTTCCTATGATAGAAACAGCTTCCGCCCCATCCACATCCCATATCCCATTTTTGAATGGAGTTTCTGTGCATATTAATACAATAATCATAAGAGATGTAGGAAAAAGCTCAGTTTCTCGCTTAGCTCTTCTCGAATACAGCAAGCCCAGATTGGTAGGATAACCTGTCCACTGAACATATATAAGAAAAGCAGGAGTTTTGATTCAGAGGCGACCTCTGAGAATTTGCAGAAATCTTGGGGACTTTTTAGACTCCCACAAAGTATGGAATATAAAGTTTGAGACAGTCTTATCTGGAATGTAAAGGACCCAGAGACCTCAGCTGACATATGGGTTCCATTATGGGGGAGGACTTTTGTTACACTGGCATCAGGAATTAAGCTAATCTCCTCATATTGGACTTTATCCATCTGTGGTAATATTTTGTGAAATGAGATAAGCCTTGGGACATAGTTAAATGGGTGATAACAGGTGATTTCATGACTCAGTTTTGCTTGTGTTCTGTCCTCTAATGAAGTTTTGACTTCTAAATGCAAATCTCATCCCTTGCCACTCCCTCCCAACATACACAAAAAGCAAACTCATCATGACCACTTTCACTTCCATTTCAACTCTAAATTCCGATGAAATGGTTAACTGCCCCCTGTGTGAACTGAAATATAAGTCCCCCTCTCTGTGTGGCTCCCCATGTTGAATCATCTCCCCATCCTAATTTCCCTGTAGTGGCCCTTGGCTACCCTCAGGGTCAGCCTCTCCCCTCCAAAGAGGGGCTTTCCTTCCTCTTACATCTTCAGTGAACCACAATGACCTGTGAGGCTGATGCAGGTGCTTTGGGAAACCAGTTCATCAAGTGCTGCAGACAGTAAGGGCTGGGGTGAGCCATCAGCCCCTCAAAACTATGGTCTAGAATTGCCCTGGACCAGATTGCTGATGGTGACCTGGAGGTGAAAGGCTCTGGACTCCATTACCAGTCTCCTGAGTATTCTACCTAATTCAGTATCCTTTCATTTAATTGAAACATTATTTTCTCTCTGTTAGCCAGGGCACTCAAGCTGGTGTAGTGCAGTGTTAATCTTTCAGCTGATTTCCATCTTTGCAGAATTACTTTTCTAGCAATTAGATCCACTGGTATAAATTTGCCTTGCTCCTTCCTGGGGTTCAATGTTCAAATGGAAATCTCCAAGCTCAATGTGTTTCCCTCCAGGCTGACCCAGGGCAGATATCAATTAACTGGGGTGTCGTGAAAATGTTGAGCTTGAAAAAAGCCAAGTAGGAGAATGTTTCTCTTGGGATGTCATTGCAGGCAGTAGACAGACTAAAGAGGGTGAGACCTGAATGAAGAAGAATCACATTTAAAGTCAAGTGGAATGACTGCACTATTAGTGAACCAGGGAGCAAAACAATGGTTATTCTGGAAATGCATTAGAACTTTACGTTTATGTTTAAAGTCACTCAGTCGTGTCTGACTCTTTGCGACCCCATGGACTGTAGCCCACCAGGCTCCTCCATCCATGGGATTCTCCAGGCACGAATACTGGAGTGGGTTGCCATTTCCTTCTCCAGGGGATCTTCCCAACCCAGGGATAGAACCTAGGTCTCCCACACTATAGGCAGACGCTTTAACCTCTGAGCCACCAGGCATAAGAACTCATATGTAACCAAATATTCCACATCCTTTGTGGAAGTCTGAACATAGCTCATTTGAGCACATTCTCTAGCGCAGGTCACAGCCCAGGTCAAGGACTGGGTCATGGTCACCAGCCATCTCAGCTTGCTTGGAACTGAGGGGACCTGGGACCAGGAGCTTTCTAAGCTAAATCTGCAAAAGTTCTAGACAAATGCAGAAGGTTGCTCACCCTATTAGAGTACGGTTTCTGAGAAAGATGTATAAGTTAGTTGACTTCTCACACTTCGTGCTAAACTTAATGATGAGCAGTTTATGCTCATCATCTTATATGCTGAAATTGATCCTTTTAAGAAATCTGGCATCTACTCCTGCAAATCTAGTTGAGAAACTAACACTAGATTTTCAAGGTAAGTAGGACTGCTAATCGTCAAATACAGGGGCCTTCTCTCTGGCAGTGGATACCTTTGAATGTCTGCCTTTTCAAATTCTCTCTTCATTGGACTTTTGGGACACTTAATTTTTCTGGTTCACTTCTTTCTAACCATTTCTCTTTCTCCATTGCTGCAATTTCTGGCTTCATCACTGCTCTCTCTCTGCAGTGACTCCTATAGATGCTGTGCTGGTTATTTACCTGTGTCCCCTTTACCTGTCCCCTTTAATATTCTGCTCTGTGCTGCCAGGGCTGAGGATCAGCAAACTCTCACTTCCCTCGGCTTTCTCAATAGCTGGTTTTCTGTTAACTTGGGCAGTAGAGGCACCAGGGAGTGGTCAGAAAGCAGGAGAGAGGTAGGACCTTCTCTTGCCCTTCCCCAGTGCAGTGCTTACTCACAGTTGCCGGTGGTTGCCATGGCAACTGTAGAATGTGGTGATTCTGGTCTCCAGCAGCTGCGGCAGGGAAGCACCTTCCCAGAGATGCCCACTCTGGTCAATGCTGGATCTTGGAGCTGTGATAGCCTTTGCAGGAACACAGAAGCTGGTGAGGCTTGAAGCCAGGGAGATTTCCAATTATTAATAGCATATATTAGACTCAACTTCAGACTTGCATCCAACACTTGAAGGATCTATCTGTGTGGATAATCTAGTCTATACTATTCTAATCATCCTTCTATAGACCTTGACCCTTCCCCCAGATTACTAGAAAAACTTCTAGTGATGGAGCTATCATTCTTCTAGTAATTGATACTTGCCTTTCCCATATTTCCAAAACATAACTAGTCACAACATCTTGTCTTTTTATATAAAACTCAAAGTATTTTGGACTACAAAGAAAGCTGAGTGCCAAAGAATTGATGCTTTTGAATTGTGGTGCTGGAGAAGACTCTTGAGAGTCCCTTGGACAGCAAGGAGATCAAACCAGTCAATCCTAAAGGAAATCAACCCTGAATATTCATTGAAAGGACTGATGTTCAAGATGAAGCTCCAATACTTTGCCCACCTGATGCAAAGAGCTGACTCATTAGAAAAGACCCTGATACTAGAAAAGATTGAAGGCAGTAGGAGAAGGGGATGACAGAGGATGAGCTGGTTGATGACATCACCAATTCAATGGACATGAGTTTGAGCAAATTCTGGGAGATAGTGAAGGACAGGGAAGTCGGGTGTACTACAGTCCATAGGGTCACAAAGAGTCAGACACAACTTAGCAACTGAACAACAACAGATATTTCACATCTTTTACTTTGTCTCCTTTCCCTGATTTTGGCCTCTATAACCTTATTTACGTCTGACCAACAAAAATATATTTCTTATGTATTCACAAATGAAACTAACACCTGCTTTCTTTTAAGGGCTTTGCACCAGATACTTTGTGTACATGATTTCTAAACATCATGATGACTTTCAGATATATGCCTCTTTCTTCTGCAGATGAAGTAACAGAACTCAGAGATGTTAGTCAACTTTCCAAAGGTCACATAGGCATTCAGTGGAAGAGCCTAGATCTGAACCTATATCCTTTTAACTGCAGAGGCTATACTTTTTTATTTTATTCCTTTTCTGGTTTCTTCAACTTCAAATTTATCTGCATTTAATCAGTCTAGATAATTATTCTAAACTTCCTGTTTTAAAAAACCTGACCAATAGTTAAAATCCAATCAATTTTTACTGAATGAATTGGACTTTCTACTCCTTTAGTTAAACACCTTTTAAAAATGTTAACAGCTTTATTGGGATGTAAGTGACAAAACAAAATGCATATATTCAAATTGTATAATATGTTGATTTTTGACATATATACACCTGTGAAATCATTAGCATAATCAGGATAACAAATATTTATTACTTCAAAAAGTTTCCTTGTGTTTCTTCTTAATTTCTCACCCCTCTTCAGCCCTCCTCCCAGCCTCAGTTCAGTTCAGTTCAGTTCAGTCGCTCAGTCGTGTCTGACTGTTTGCGACCCCATGAATCGCATCACGCCAGGCCTCCCTGTTCATTACCATCTCTTGTAGTTCACTCAGACTATCCCTCATCAACTCCCAGAAAGCTACTGATATGCTCCTGTCACTATAGATTAGTTTATATTTTCTAGAATTTTATGTGAATGGAAACATACAGGGTGAACTCTTTTTTTCCCTTTAGCTTCTCTCATTCAGCGTAATTATTTTCTGATTCATCCATGTCGTTGCATGGATCATTATTCTTTATTGTTCAGTACTATGTTTCAATTTGTTGATTCCTTCTCTTTTTGATAGACACGTGTGTTTCCAGTTTTTGCAATTACAACTGCTGTGAACGCTCATGTAGAAGTCTTTGTCTAGTAATATGCTTTCATTTCTCTTGATATATGTGTAGGAATGACAAGGCTGGGTCAGGTGAAAGGCGGGGATGTTTAACTTTTTAAGAAACCAACGAACTCTTTTCTACAGTGGTTGTGGGAGTTTACATTTCCACCAGGAGTATATGACAATTCCAGTTGCTTCACCTATTTGCCAACATTTGGCAAGATCTGTCTTTTTAATATTATCCATCTTAAAAGGTTGGGGCTTCCCTTGTAGCTCAGTCAGTGAAGAATTTGCCTGTAGTGCAGGAAACCTGGGTTCGATCCCTGGGTCAGGAAGATCCTCTGGAGAAGGAAATGGCAACCCATTCCAGTATTCTTGCCTGGGAAATCTCATGGGCAGAAGAGCCTGGTGGGCTGCAGTCCATGGGGTCACAAAGAGTCGGGCACGATCGGGTGACTAACACTTACTTATCTTAAAAGGTAAGATGATTTGTGGCTTGAATTTGCATTTCTTTAATGAATAATGATGTTGAGCATTTTCATATGTTTTGTCATCCATATCTTCTTTGCTAAAGTGTCTGTTAAGTCTGTTGCTCGTTCTTACTGAGTATTCATTTGACATTTTTTATTGTAGAATTTGTTCTTTTTATATTGTGGATACAAGTTCTGTATCAGATATGTGATTTGCAAATATTTTATCATAATGTGTCTTATCTTTTCATTTACAGTGTCTGCCAAAGAGAATTTCTTACTGCAATGGATTTTAATTTACCAAATTTTTATTTAATGAATTATATTTTGGTGTTACATCTAGGAAATCCTGCCCTATCTAATTCACAAAGGTTTTTTTTTTCTTCTATTTTCTTTCATTAGAAGTTTTAGATTTTTAGATGAATGATCCATTTTAAGTTAATATTTGTTTACAGTAAATTATATTGATCAAAGATTTTTTTAATGGATATACAATTGTTCTAACACTATTTGTTGAAAATGTTATCCTTTCTCTATTGAATAGCCTTTTATACTTCTGTTGAAAATTATTGACTTATATGCATAAATCTGTTTCTTGTTTCTCAGCTATTTTCCAATGCCTTGTTTGTGTATGTTGATGTCGGTGCCACAATCACTCTGGCTTTTGAATAAATCTTGAAGTTAGGCACTGTAAATTCTTCACCTTTATCTTTTTCATGTTGTCTGGGCTATTTTAGGTACTTTGCATTTCTATATGATTTTGAGAATCAGTCAACTGATTTTTACAAAATTCTGGTGGGATTTTATTTGGATCGTATTGAATCTACAGGTAGGTTTGGGAGAATTTTCACCTTAATAATATTGTGTCTTTCAGTTTATGACCATGGTATATCTTTCCATTTCAGTTCAGTCACTTGGTTGTGTCCAACTCTTTGTAACCCCATGGACTGCAGCATGCCAGACTTCCCTGTCCATCACCAATTCCTGGAGATTTCTCAAACTCATGTCCATCGAGTTGGTGATGCTATCCAACTATCTCATCCTCTGTCATCCCCTTCTCCTTCTTCCTTTAGTCTTTCCTAGCATCAGGGCCTTTTCCAAGGAGTCAGTTTTTTGCATCATGTGGCCAAAGTATTGGAGTTTCAGCTTCAGCATCAGTCACTTCAATGAATATTCAGGACTGATCTCCTTTAGAATGGACTGGTTGGATCTCCTTGCAGTCCAAGGGACTCTCAAGAGTCTTCTCCAGCACCACAGTTTGAAAGTAGCAGTTCTTCAGTGCTCAGCCTTCTTTATGGTCCAGCATTCACATACATACATGACTACTGGAAAAACCGTAGCTTTGACTAGATGGACCTGTGTTAGCAAAGTGATATTTCTACTTTTTAATATGCTGTCTAGGTTGGTCATAGCTTTTCTTCCAAAGAGCAAGTGTCTTTTAATTGCATGGCTGCAGTCACCACCTGCAGTGATCTTGGAGCCCAAGAAAATAAAGTCTGTCAGTGTTTCCATTGTTTCCCCATCTATTTGCCATGAAGTGATGGGACCAGATGCTATGATCTTAGTTTTTTGAATGTTGAGTTTTGAGCCAGCTTCTTCACTCTCCTCTTTCACTTTCATCAAGTGACTTTTTAGTTCTTCTTTGCTTTCTGCCATAAGGGTGGTGTCATCTGCATATCTGAGGTTATTGATATTTCTCCCCACAATCTCAATTCCAGCTTATGCTTCATCCAGCCCAGCATGTTGGTGGTCTGGGTATAGCCCACTAGGCCCCTCTGTCCATGGGGATTCTCCAGGAAAGAATACTGGAGTGGGTTGCCATGCCCCCCTTCAGGACACCTTCCCAACCCAGGAGTTGAACCCAGACCTCCTGCATTGCAGGCAGATTCTTTACCATTTTAGCCACCAGGAAAGCCCAAGAATACTGCAGTGGGTAGCCTATCCCTTCTCCAGAGGATCTTCCTGACCCAGGAATTGAGCCAGGGTCTTCTGCACTGCAGACAGATTCTTTACCAGCTGAGCTACCAGGGAAGCCCTACAACCACTGTGCGTCAGGTAAATATATAGTTACATAATAAAGGTGGAAATTGTTTAGGAAGATTCCAGCAAATAGGACTCTCAAATAATTCCTTTATTACTTAAACATTTTATGTAAACATAAATAAAAGTGCATTTTGTTTATAATTTCTAAATGTAGAATATTATTTTTATTTTAAAAAATGGATTAAATGAATAATAGCAAGAGAAAATATAGAACTAAGGGTGAAAAATTAAATAGCATATGTCACTTAAGTTTGATTTTGATAATGACTCAAATTATCTTCAAATAGGCATTTGCCATCCCTTGTGGCTCAGATGGTAAAGCCTCTGCCTACAATGCGGAAGACCCAGGTTCGATCCCTGGGTTGGGAAGATCCTCTGGAGAAGGAAATGGCAACCCACTCCAGTACTCTTACCTGGAAAATCTCATGGACGGAGGAGCATTGTAGGCTGCAGTCCATGGGGTTGCAAACAGTCGGACACGACTGAGTGGCTTCGCTTCTCTTTATCTTCTCCCGGGAAGGATTTTAGGAAATTTCTGTAAGTGTATATAGCCTGAAGCCAAAAAGAGAAGTTCATTAGAGCTAGAGTTATGGTTGATAGTATTGTCCAAATGAAGCTGGCTCTATGTATAATGAAAAATCAGCTAGGAGAGTAATATCTACCCAACTTTATTCCAGAACCATAAATTATAGTCTCCTACAGAGTACCTCTAAGGGTAAGTGTGCTGAAGGCAGGTCCCTCTATTCTTACCAATCACCCTAAAATAGGAGGAAAAGGTGGACAGACTTAGCTCTCCTCAAAGTGATTTGACTGGCATTCCCTACTTTCTCCAGAGCTAATGGCCTCTAATCAAAGAGTCTTGGCAAGCAGACCTTCCACATGTCTTGTCCAAGGCTTATCCCTGTGAAGACTCTGTCTCCTCTGTGGGGCCCATCTAATTGATTCCCTCATTAACTGCTAATATGGTCCATTTTTTTCCCTCAAATTTTATCCTTTTCCAAATGGATATAGCTCTGTGCTAGGTATGATGGAAGATACTCTATAGATGGGTGGTGAGGTTTTTCTTCTTCAGAAGTGTGCAGTAAGATTGAAAGGAAGATTTGCATGTAGAGAAATAATAGCATCAGGTGAAGAGTATTCTGTAGCCTGTTGGGAATAAAATCATAAAAAGAGATAGATGTGAGCTGGGATGATCAAGAAAGTTTTCCTAGAAAAACTGATCTTTGGTATGTTGGTGAACTGATAGGTTTCTGATCACTGTGAGCACTCTGAATGCTGACAGCTCATCATCCATTCATTCGAGCATCATGCAAGAAATCCATTAAACCCAGAATTATTGAGTAGCATTCATTTTTGGCTTTCCCATATGCTCTTATCCTTAGGGTCTTAACCAGCAGGGAAGAACAGGTGGAGGTGTGTTTGTTTTAATGGTCATCTTTATTCATCCAACACTAGTTCTGTAGCATGGATGCAATTTGAAAAGTTTATCCAAGAAAAGATATTTAGTGTCTCTTACTGTACTCACAAAGTTCTCTGGAAACTTAATAGTTCACTATATTTAATCCACTTTTACTACTTTTTAAAAATTTAGCATATGTTCACTATGTACTGTCTATGCACCAGTGTTATGGGTATGGAGAACTAAAACAGACAAGGCTGTAAGTGAGAGGTAAATCACAGTCTGAGAGGGCCTCTCCAAGGGTAAAGGGTCCAAGCCCCATATTAGTCTTCCCAATCCAGGGTACCTTCACTGAGAAGACAAGCCCCGATAATGTCTGCCTCTGAAAATCAATGGGGAAACCAGAGGACTGAGGAAAACTGAGATTCCTTTCTTGAAGGAGTCATATACAAACTCACTTGCTCTGAATTTTAGCACAAAGGCAGTGTTCATCAAAAGATGAATGCAAGGACTTTACAGGTTATGCAGTAGTTCTTCCTGCCAATGCAGAGGGCATGGGTTCAATCTCTGGTCCTGGAAGATTTCACACACCAAGGGGCAACTAAGTTCATGCACCATGACTACTGAACCCAAACTCTAGAACCCAAACTATTGATCCCGTGTGCTGAAACTACTGAAGCCCATGTGACCTAGCACCCACGCTTTGCAAATAGAGAAGCCACCAAAATGAGAAGCCTATGCAACACAACTGGAGAGTAGCCCCCACTTGTCACAGCTAAAGAAAGCCAGCGTGCAGCAGTGAAGCGCCAGGACGGCCAAAAAATAAATAGCCATTGTTCCTTAAATACAATTCAAAGAACCCTTATAAAAAAAGATGAACAGGTAAAGAATATGTGGCCTATCTACCTATTTATATACAATGGAATAGTGTTCAGCCACAAAAAAATTACAGTATTGGAAGCTGCAACAACATGGACATGGGCCTAGAGAGTATTATGCCAAGTGAAATGATTCAGGCAGAGAAAGACACACACTGTATTATTTCACTTATGTGAATTTCACTTATGTGGATTTCCCTTATATGGAAACTTAAAAAAGCATATGAACAAGCAAAACAAACCAGAAATAGACTCATAGATATAGAGAATAATCTAGCGGTTACCAGAGGGAGGAATGTTGAGCAAAACTAGGTGAAAGGAATAAAGAAGTACATGTAACCAGTTATGAAATAAACAAATCACAAGGATGTAGGGAATACAGTCAATGGAGTGGTGGCTGCATGGGCACAGGAGGGCCTAGAGGAGTTATTCCACGTTCAAGGTCAGGAGGGGTGGCAGTGAGGAGATACCCCTTGTCCAAGGTAAGGAGCAGCAGCTGCACTTTGCTGGAACAGCCATGAAGAGATACCCCACGTCCAAGGTAAGAGAAACCCAAGTAAGACGGTAGGTGTTGCAAGAGGGCATCAGAGGGCAGACACACTAAAACCATACTCACAGAGAACTAGTCAATCTAATCACACTAGGACCACAGCCTTGTCTAACTCAATGAAACCAAGCCATGCCTGTGGGGCAACCCAAGATGGGTGGGTCATGGTGGAGAGATCTGACAGAATGTGGTCCACTGGAGAAGGGAATGGCAAACTACTTCAGTATTCTTTCCTTGAGAAACCCATGAACAGTATGAAAAGGCAAAATGATAGGATACTGAAAGAGGAACTCCCCAGGTCAGTAGGTGCCCAATATGCTACTGGAGATCAGTGGAGAAATAAGTCCAGAAAGAATGAAGGGATGGAGCCAAAGAAAAACAATACCCAGCTGTGGATGTGACTGGTAATAGAAGCAAGATCCAATGCTGTAAAGAGCAATATTGCATAGGAAGCTGGAATGTCAGGTCCATGAATCAAGGCATATTGTAGGTGGTCAAACAGGAGATGGCAAGAGTGAACATCAACATTCTAGGAATCAGAAAACTAAAATGGACGGGAATGGGTGAATTTAACTCAAATGGCCATTAAATCTACTACTGTGGGCAGCAATCCCTCAGAAGAAATGGAGTAGCCATCGTGGTCAACAAAAGAGTCTGAAATGCAGTACTTGGATGCAATCTCAAAAACGACAGAATGATCTCTGTTCGTTTCCAAGGGAAACCATTCAGTATCACAGTAATCCAAGTCTATGCCCCAACCACTAACGCTGAAGAAGCTGAAGTTGAATGGTTCTATGAAGACCTACAAGGCCTTTTAGAACTAACACTCCAAAAAGATGTCCTTTTCATTATAGGGGACTGGAATGCAAAAGTAGGAAGTCAAGAAACACCTGAAGTTACAGGCAAATTTGGCCTTGGAATACAAAATGAAGCAGGGCAAAGACTAATGGAGTTTTGCCAAGAAAATGCACTGGTCATAGCAAACACCCTCTTCCAACAACACAAGAGAAGTCTCTACACATGGACATTGTCAGACAGTCAACACTGAAATCAGACTGATTATATTCTTTGCAGCCAAAGATGGAGAAGCGTTATACAGTCAACAAAAACAAGACCATGAGCTGACTGTGGCTCAGATCATGAACTCCTTATTGTCAAATTCAGACTTAAATTGAAGAAAGCAGGGGAAACCACTAGACCATTCAGGTATGACCTAAATCAAATCCCTTATGATTATACAGTGGAAGTGAGAAATAGATTTAAGGGCCTAGATCTGATAGATAGAGTGCCTGATGAACTATGGAATGAGGTTTGTGACATTGTACAGGAGACAGGGATCAAGACCATCCTCATGGAAAAGAAATGCAAAAAAGCAAAATGGCTGTCTGAGGAGGCCGTGCAAATAGCTGTGAAAAGAAGAGAAGTGAAAAGCAAAGGAGAAAAGGAAAGATATAAGCATCTGAATGAAGAATTCCAAAGAATAGCAAGAAGAGATAAGAAAGCCTTCCTCAGCAATCAGTGCAAAGAAATAGAGGAAAACAGCAGAATGGGAAAGTCTAGAGATCTCTTCAAGAAAATTAGAGATACCAAGGGAACATTTCATGCAAAGATGGGCTCGATAAAGGACAGAAATGGTATGGACCTAACAGAGCACAAGATATTAAGAAGAGGTGGCAGGAATACACAGAAGAACTGTACAAAAAAGATATTCACAACCAAGATAATCACGATGGTGTGATCACTCACCTAGAGCCAGACATCCTGGAATGTGAAGTCAAGTGGGCCTTAGAAAGCATCACTACAAACAAAGCTAGTGGAGGTGATGGAATTCCAGTTGAGCTGTTTCAAATCCTGAAAGATGATGCTGTGAAGGTGCTGCACTCAATCTGCCAGCAAATTTGGAAAACTCAGCAGTGGCCACAGGACTGGCAAAGGTCAGTTTTCATTCCAATCCCAAATAAAGGCAATGCCAAAGAATGCTCCAACTACTGCACAATTGCACTCATCTCTTACACTAGTAAAGTAATGCTCAAAATTCTCCAAGCCAGCCTTCAGCAATACGTGAACCGTGAACTTCCTAATGTTCAAGCTGGTTTTAGAAAAGGCAGAGGAACCAGAGACCAAATTGCCAACATCTGCTGGATCATGGAAAAAGCAAGAGAGTTCCAGAAAAACATCTATTTCTGCTTTATTGACTATGCCAAAGCCTTTGACCACGTGGATCACAATAAACTGTGGAAAATTCTGAAAGAGATGGGAATACCAGACCACCTGACCTGCCTCTTGAGAAATCTGTATGCAGGTCAGGAAGCAACAGTTAGAACTGGATATGGAACAACAGACTGGTTCCAAATAGGAAAAGGAGTACGTCAAGGCTGTATATTGTCACCCTGCTTATTTAACTTATATGCAGAGAAATATGTTTCTCATGATGTTTTTCTTTAACATCATGATAAATGCTGGGCTGGAAGAAGCACAAGCTGGAATGAAGATTGCTGGGAGGAATATCAATAACCTCAGATATGCAGATGACACCACCCTTATGGCAAAAAGTGAAGAGGAACTAAAAGCCTCTTGATTAAAGTGAAAGAAGAGAGTGAAAAAGTTGGCTTAAAGCTCAACATTCAGAAAACGAAGATCATGGCATCTGGTCCCATCACTTCATAGGAAATAGACAGGGAAACAGTGGAAATAGTGTCAGACTTTATTTTGGGGGGCGCCAAAATCACTGCAGATGGTGACTGCAGCCATGAAATTAAAAGACGCTTACTCCTTGGAAGAAAAGTTATGACCAACCTAGATAGCATATTGAAAAGCAGAGACATTACTTTGCCAAGAAAGGTCCGGCTAGTCAAGGCTATGGTTTTTCCAGTAGTCATGTATGGATGTGAGAGTTGGACTGTGAAGAAAGCTGAGCGCCAAAGAATTGATGCTTTTGAACTGTGGTGTTGGAAAAGACTCTTGAGAGTCCCTTGGACTGCAAGGAGATCCAACCAGTCCATTCTGAAGGAGATCAACCCTGGGATTTCTTTGGAAGGAGTGATGCTAAAGCTGAAACTCCAGTACTTTGGCCACCTTAAGTGAAGAGTTGACTCATTGGAAAAGACTCTGATGCTGGGAGGGATTGGGGGCAGGAGGAGAAGGGGACGACCGAGAATGAGATGGCTGGATGGCATCACCAACTTGATGGACTTGAGTCAGTGAATTCCAGGAGTTGGTGATGAACAGGGAGGCCTGGTGTGCTGTGATTCATGGGGTCACAAAGAGTCGGACACGACTGAGCAACTGAACTGAACTGAACTGACTGTAATAACTTCATGTGTGACAGATGGTAACTAGGCTTACTGTGGTGATGGTTTTTTAATGTATCTAAATGTTGATTTACTGAGCTGTACACCTGAAACACATGATATCATATGTCAACTATACCTTAATAATAAGAAGAAAGGGTAATTCTAAAGAGTTTTGAACCATCAGAAACATAGAGCTCCCATGGATAGAAAAGGGGAGAAGCAGCAGGGGAGGGGGTGGGGCAGGAACTCTGGAGCACTTTAAGTTTGAGATGTTCATTGGGCAACTGTATTAATTTTCAAGGCTGCTACAAAAAATACCCAACAGTGGGTAGCTTCAAACAATTGCAATTTATTTTCTCACACATATGGAGGCTAGAAATCTGAATCAAGACATTGGCACACTTTCTGTAATGGCTCTGGGAAGGGATCCTTCATTTCCTCTCTGAGCTTCTGGCATTTGCCAGCAACATTTGGTGTTCCCTGACTTGTCGATGCATCATTCCAGTCACGTGGCCATCTTCCCCTTGTGTGCCTTCACATCATTCACTCTGTGTGTGTGTGTCTATTTCTGTGACTAAATTTCCTTTTTTTTCCAGAAGGTACCAGTCATATTGGATTAGAGTCCACCATAATGACCTCATTTTAACTTGATGACCTCTGTAAAAACCTTACTTCAAAACAAGGTCACATCCGGAGGTACTAGGCTTTAGTTCTCCAACAAATCGTTTTGGGGGGATGAGTCAACCCATAACAGCTTTCAAGTAAAGAAGTCCAGTAAAAAGTTAGATGTCAATGAGATAGTCGAAAGTTAGCAGAGAGGTTTGGTCTAGAAACAAAAATGTGGGAGTCATCAGCATTATAAATGGTATAAATAAGGTGGGAGTGAGATCACCAGAAAGTGAGCATAAACAAAATAAAATTTGGAGTCATTTAGAAGCTGGGAACAGCAGAAGAAATGTCAACATCTCAAATTGGGAAGATATGTTCTAGTTCCTCATGTAGGTGGAACTCATAATATAAACATAATGAGCCTGCTAACCCCAGAGTGTCCTTGAATTTATTATTTTTTTCAAAATACTTGTTTCCGAAGAGAATAGTGCTGAATTCTCTGTAACTCAGGCGGTACTCTGGTAGCTCAGATGGGGAAGAATCTGCCTGCAGTGAGAGAGACCAAGGTTTGATTCCTGGCTTGGGAAGATTCCCTGTAGAAGGAAATGGCAACCCATTCCAGTATTCTTGCCTGGAAAATCTGATACACAGAGGAGCCTGATGGGCTACAGTCCATGGGGTCGCAAGAGTTGGAGATGACTTAGTGACTATACCACCACCACCAGTGTTGAATGATATTCCTAATTCAGTTTATCTAAGTAAAAATCATTCTGAAAAACATTTAGAAAGCTAGTGCTGAATTTAAATAGTGCATCTCATCAAAGCTCATTTAAGAACAAAAAAATAACAAGAATGGGCTCTGCATAATGATAAAAAGTTGAACCTTAAGGGGTTAGACTTACAATTTTCACTTATGAACGTATTTTGGATTACATAGTCATGCAACACATTTTCCAAAAGCAAAATTTTCTAGTGGAGGTAGAATTTAGAGTTGAATGAGGTTTTCTAGATCATTCTGTTGACAGATCAGCAAAGGGAAATCTGGAGCCAGGAAGCAACCAACCCAACTAAGATGGTCATGGACTGAGGCTAACAGAGTCATCTCATTTCAAGTTCAGCTGCCCTGCTTCCAAGTTAAAAAATAAAGGGAATTTGTGAGAAAAGATGTAACTTAAACACTAGCTCAAATCTTATTCTAACAAAAAGTAAGAATGTATAATAAATATTGCAATGGCATATTGGTATACCATTGATCTCAGAGGTTGTATTGGCAGTAGCTTAGCCTGAGAAATTCCATTTCAGTTTTATCAGAAGCAAAAGTAAGACAAAGTAAAGCTGCACCCTCCACTTAGGGCAGCTTTGTGTGAAAGTGAGGAGGAAATTGAAATATCAATAACCTCAGATATGCTGGTGACACCACCCTTATGGTAGAAAGCAAAGAGAAACTATAGAGACTCTTGATGAAGGTGAAGGAGGAGAGTGAAGGAGCTGGCTTGAAATTCATTCAAAAAACTAAGATCATGGCATCTGGTCCCATCACTTCATGGCAAATAGGTGGGGAAACAATGCAAACAGTGACAGACTTTATTTTCTTGGCTTCAAAATCACTGCAGACAGCGACTGCAGCCATGAAATTAAAAGATGCTTGCTCCTTGGAAGAAAAGCTATGACAAACCTAGACAGCATATTAAAAAGCAGAAACATTACTTTGCCAACAAAGGTCTGTATAGTTGAAGCTATGATTTTTCCAGTAGTCATGTATGGATGTGAGTTGGGTCATAAAGAAGGCTGAGTGCTGAAGAATTAATGCGTTCAAACTGCGGTGGTGGAGAAGACTCTCGAGAGTGCCTTGGATAACAAGGAGATCAAACTGGTCAATCCTAAAAGGAAATCAACTGTGAATATTCACTGGAAGGACTGTTGCTGAAGCTGAAGCTCCGATCCTTTGACCAGCTGATGCAAAGAGCTGACACAATGGAAAAGACCCTGATGCTGGGAAAGACTGAAGGCAGAAGAAGGAGATCACGGAGGAGGAGAGTCATATGGCATCACTGACTCAAAGGACATGAGTTTGAGTAAGCTCCATTTGGTGAAGGACAAGGAAGCCTGGTGTGCTGCAGTTCATGGGGTCATGAAGAGTTGCACTCACTGAGTGACTGAACAACAACAAAGGAGAAATTGAAAAGGCTTCTATAAGACTAATGCTGAGTTGTTTCCAGTTAGTCTTGATAATTAATGTTAAAATTAATAGATTAATTGAGCATTTAAGTGTGACTTTTTTTTATCCCAAGGAATTTGATCATCCCCTATCGCCTTATGAATAACCCTTAAACTATTGCATATCAATATTTTCCACTCTATAGTTCAGTTCAGTTCAGTTCAGTTGCTCAGTCATGTCCGACTCTTTGCGACCCCATGAACTGCAGCATGCCAGGCCTCCCTGTCCATCACCAACTCCTGGAGTTCATTCAAACTCACGTCCATCGAGTTGGTGATGCCATTCAGACATCTCATCCTGTATCATCCCCTTTTCCTCCTGTCCCCAATCCCTCCCACCATCAGAGTCTTTTCCAATGAGTCAACTCTTCACATGAGGTGGCTAAAGTACTGGAGTTTCAGGTTTAGCATCAGTCCTTCCAAAGAACACCCAGAATCTGACGTTATTGATATTTCTCCTGGCAATCTTGATTCCAGCTTGTGCGTCTTCCAGCCCAGCGTTTCTCATGATGTATTCTGCATCTAAGTTAAATAAGCAGGGTGATAATATACAGCCTTGATGTACTCCTTTTCCTATTTTGAACCAGTCTGATTCTATATTTAGAAACAGCTTAAACTTCTAGCACCCCTATAATGAATGTTAGCAGCATCCTCTCTCTTTCAGTTAGTATCTCTGAACAGAAAGTTTATCAGTCAATAAAAGAATGAAAAGAACTTGTATATTTCTTCTTGAACCTAGGCTTATCCTTTTGCCCTATGATGCTTTAGTTGTATGGTGTTTCCAAGTCTCTTGATTTCTCTGAGGCTCAGACATCTCATCTGTGACTCAGAATGATTTTACAAAGAGTTGTGTAAAATAAAAGACAGTTACAATATATGAAATCTTAACACAGTACTTGGTACTTAGTAAATATCAACAAATGACTTTCCTAGTAAATAATCCTTCAGTCCAGTTCAGTCGCTCAGTCGTGTCCGACTCTTTGTGACCCCATGAATCGCAGCACGCCAGGCCTCCCTGTTCATCACCATCTCTCGGAGTTCACTCAGACTCATGTCCATCGAGTCCGTGATGCCATTCAGCCATCTCATCCTCAGTTGTCCCCTTCTCCTCCTGCCCCCAATCCCTCCCAGCATCAGAGTCTTTTCCAATGAGTCAACTATTCGCATGAGGTGGCCAAAGTACTGGAGTTTCAGCTTCAGCATCATTCCTTCCAAAGAAATCCCAGGGTTGATCTCCTTCAGAATGGACTGGTACCTAGACATTTTTCTTTCTACCTCAGCTTACTTTGTAGTATATCCAGGTTGTTGTTAGAGACAGGGAAAATGAACAAAAAGGTATATGTTCCTTTTTATTCGACAACTATAAACATTTACCATCCTTTGAACACCTTTTTGGGTGATCTCTTTTTGTATAAGTTGATTTCCATTAAAGTGGCAGAATAAGCCAGTCTTGTTTATGTAACTGCGTGTATCTGTTTACTGCTCAAGGCAAATACTGTTTCTTTTCTACTAAGTGAAAGAAACTGTTGTTCTTATGAAATATAAATATTCGTTTAGTACCTTCCCTTTGGGCTTCCCTGGTGGCTCAGAGGTTAAAGCGTCTGCCTCCATTGCGGGAGACCCAGGTTCGATCCCTGGGTTGGGAAGATCCCCTGGAGAAGGAAATGGCAATCCACTCCAGTATTCTTGCTTGGAGTATCCCATGGACGGAGAAGCCTAGTAGGTTATAGTCCATTGGGTCGCAAAGAGTCGGACACGACTGAGCGACTTCACCTTCCCTTCCCTTTATCTTAACTCTACACAAACCCCACCTTCAGGTTCTATATGTAATCAAATTATTAAAGATAATTTTGAAAAATAACCCCATTTCATTGGGATTTCTCACCTATTTCTAACTTATTTAAGTATTTAAAGAAATAGCTGCTTAAAAGCTTCTTTAAAGGAAAATGGCAGCTTTTCCTTTAAACAGCAGTCACAACAACCAGTCTGCTGCTGCTTCTGCTGCTAAGTCACTTCAATCGTGTCTGAGACAGTGCGACCCCATAGACAGCAGCCCACCAGGCTCCCCCATCCCTGGGATTCTCCAGGTAAGAACACTGGAGTGGGTTGCCATTTCCTTCTCCAATGCATGAAAGTGAAAAGTGAAAGTGAAGTTGCTCAGTTGTGTCCGACTCTTAGCGACCCCATGGACTGCAGCCTATCAGGCTCCTCTGTCCATGGGATTGTCCAGGCAAGAGTACTGGAGTGGGGTGCCATTGCCTTCTTCGAACAACCTGCCTGCTTATGACTAACCCATCCTTGAGGTTCAGACAGTAGGTTAACATAAAAAATACCTTATAAGTTTGGTCAGAAACATAAACAAAGTGAAATAAAACTGCCTATTCCACTTGAGGCAGTTTTGTCAGAATGCAGAGAGGAAATGGAAACGACTTCCAAAAATGTACACTTCTGCAAGGTGTTCAAGCTTGTGTTCCTTTTGCTTAAAGTTCTGCTTTTAAAAGAACCAGCTGTGGGAGACTGAGAGCCACAAGACCAGCACCTTTGAGGACTGAAGTGAGAATGGGCTTCCCTGTTGGCAGCATATCTGATGGTTCAGGAAACCTGTCTAGAGAATGCTTTATCACCAAGGAAACACTCCCATCACAGCAAGTCTAGCACCTTCCCACTACAACGCATTTAACAAGGACCAGCTGTAAATAAGATTACACTCAGGAGTAGGGATCTGTGGCATCCTTCACTGGCACCTACCATAAGAATTATAAATTGCCCAATATGGGGATGGAGTGAGACACTTAAACAAAAGTTCAGAACAACGGCAGATCTGGTACTGAGACTATTGCGCACTAATTGTTTCACTGAGATAATTCTGAGATAATTACACTCCACCAACCGGCAAGTAACCTCACTCAGTCTGTACTTAATCCAGTGTAGCTTGCTATTTCTAAAAGGTCAGGAAATCTCTTTCCTCACCTCTAACTGCTCACCTTTCCTGGGTGCACTATGGGGATGCATAATTCCAACAGAGTGGAAATTCAGTCAGTAGATGGAGTCTGGACATAAATATTCATAGCCAAAACTTTTCCAAAAAAAAAAGTCCAAAAAGGAGACTAAGTAAATCACAGCCCTCTGTAGAGATGACTAAGATATGCTCTGACAATTTACATGGATTTGCTTAAAATTCTACACTGCTGTTTAAGATCTCTTTTCATGGCAACCAGTACATCTCTATGCCAGTATTTAATTGCTTCACTCATACTTTGCTCATTGGAGGAGAATGCAAGTGCACTCAGATTTTCAAGTTCTTCTTACTCTTTGTGATGCATCTTTCCTTCTCCAGAACTTTGGTCCTTGAAAAAATTTCAAAGATTTATTCACATTCCAATGTAGTCAAGCATGCCTCAACTTATATACAATTACTTGAAAGCTCTGGATTTGTCCTACATGCTGAAGTCTGCTATTGAATTCATTAATGATCAAAACTGTCTAAATAGCTGTTCAACATGGATTTCCATGTACTCTAAAACTTATAAATTCTATAAAGTCAATAACACTGTCCCTTACCCAAATATGTGTGCCTATATGAAGATGTTTGGTATTTTAAATTATAAATGGCATCATTAATTAGTAATAACAGTAATTTACCTTTTTATCACAAACATCAAGGTTAGTTTCTATCTCATTTAAGCCAATGAAGTTCTCAAAAGGTTGCTTTTCCTTTAAGAATCAACACACAGAAATCTCATGATGTGACTACAATTGCAGAAGCAATAAACAAAGGAAGAGTTTTAACAGTCTTGTACTTTATCTTCTTAAGATTTAAGAAAATTACTAAAAATTTCTCTTGTCAGGGTAAGACATCCATGGAGAACCAGCTGAAGATGAATGAGAACTTTTGGTACTTTTTGTATTCGATCACCAACCAAACAGTGCCAGCAGCCATACCTTGTGAACTGATATCATGGGATTTTGTCCAATGACGGTCAAGACCTGAACTTGCCTGTCACAGTTAATTTCAGGATAAGGTAGAATTTGTTAATTCTATGCAAAGCAGTTAAGATATTTAAATGCAAGGAGCTTTTTTTTTTTTTTTGCCTTAATTTTTGTTTGTCTTGTTTTATTGTTTTACCATTAGCTAATGTGGAAAATTCCATTAATCCAATGAATTTAAAGATGGTACTTAAGAATTAAAAGTACCAACTACCAGATAGATTTGAGAGTTCTAACACGATTTGCCTGGTAACACATTTTTTGGATAGCTCTTCTTTTTTATTTTAAGCACAGGTTAGCTGGTAAGGAGATATATGACTCTAGCATGTCCCAAACCCAATGCTGGAGGAAGTCAAGAATGTTACCATATTGCTTACAGTTTCCCCTGCTCATTTGCAAGGTATAAAAAGAAAAAAAGAATATCTTTTCACAAATTATTGTGATATTGATCTACATAATTATATAAATGACTTTAAAATAATCTATTTGTTTACTTTATTGAAAATTATAAAAAGACCTGATTTCCCTGGTGGCTCAGAGGTTAAAGCGTCTGCCTGCAATGCGGGAGACCTGGGTTTGATCCCTGGGTTGGGAAGATCCCCTGGAGATGGAAATGGCAACCCACTCCAGTATTCCTGCCTGGAGAATCTCATGGATGATTAAGCCATTGAAACGTCATCTTTATCCCTCTGTTACCAGATTGTAAAATAAAGAGGAAGACTATACATACTTGTTTACTTGCTCTTATAAATGAAGTACCATGAATGGCAATTTTCATGTTTGATCATCAGGAGACTATAGAACTGAAGGGGAGACCCATTTCTTCCCCTCCTCTGACTCATGTAGCTCTTGGACTAACAGGGATTCAGTAAATAGTTTGGAAAATTGCTCTTTTCTGCCTTAAAGTCCAATTTTTTAGATGGGTAAAAATGAATGTTTCTTCTTTGGGATTAGGGGCTTCCATTTTAGAAGATCTATTTCCTGTCATATTTCCTATAGCACATACTTATAAGCCTCAGGTGAAAAACAAGTAGTTAGCTTTTGGAAGTCCTATAGGTAATATGCAACCTTCCTGACATATAAATTGTCTTTAAATGGGTTTGGTGAGACATGAATATACTCTTCCAAATTCAAACCCAAACTCCAAATTTTCTTTCCTGTTTCCTGTTTTCCAGGGATTTCTGAGAACGGCCACTTCATAGTTCAGTTGTGAAATAAAATCTTGTTATCACCATCCAGGGATGTGAAACCATAACTAAGGGGAGCTAGAAAACGTATAATTTGTTTTTATGACTTCCACTATAATTTCATGAGATTTCTTTCTCCCTTTCTTTCTTTCTTTTTTACTTTCCTAATATACTCACTTATTAAAAAGCTTTCTGGCACCATGATTAGAGCATAAAAGATTCTGAAAACACAAATCAAAGATGAACGCTAGTTTTCAATAGGAATGTCTTCCCAATCTCTTTTCTTCAATCTTCTAGTTTCATAAAAGAGGTGATGTCATAATTTATGATGTTAAGCTGGCTGGTGAAATGTCATTACACAAGTGATGTTTTGATCGATGATGTTAGGCTGGTTAGCAGGAAAGTGTCAAATGTCACTTTTGTGACATAAACTGGCAGTTACGATTATATAATATCAATTATTCTTTGGAAAACTGCATTAGATCAGTTAGAGCTGAACCAATTTAGTTTGAGCAGGTTCATATTTTTTTTCTAGCTGTTCATCCAGTTCTAATTATTAGGAGTAAAATACACTTTGGATGTAGTTTAGATTTTCATAATGTCTTCCCTGGAAGTGTAATGGGTGTCTTACATGCCCCTTGTGTTGTACAAAGAGGTGCAAGAAGAATCTGTACTGACCTTCCAGAAAGGAGGGTGTACCTTGAATCCTCCTCCTCCTTAATTGAAACTCTTGGAATTATTTTAATTGCTAGTTGAGATTTAATTGAAACATGACATTGTAAAGGAATATATTTTAAAGAGTCTTACTTTACTTGATTTTCTATGAATGTCAGCTGCTAAGTTAATTTCAATTTAACCCCAAACTTCAATGACTACTTACCCCTCTCCTTTTCTTTACAAATTAAATTGAATATAAGAAACAAAAGAAGTGAATAAACATTTTCTTATTGTCCATTACTACATAACACCATTTTGAAAATATGATTGGTTCACCAGAAAGAAATGGTGGCACAAAATTCAAAACCTCAATTATTAAACTATTAATCATATATCATGATAGCAGCAGCTATCATTTATTGTAATTATCATACACAGGCACTGGTTTAATTCTTTACACACATTGTTTTCTTTCTTCCTCATGAGCTAGATACTATTACTATCATTTTGCATATGAGAAAAGTGAAGTTTAGAAAGACTTTAGAATGCAACAGAAAATGAACAATTTGTAAATGTTAAGTTTTCCCAGGAATATGGAGCAATTTGGTATAAGACATACATGGGGAAATGCCTCAATAGCAAGTCTCTGCCATCGTTAGACCCAAAAAGAGACTCAGTAGTTGAGCTCTAAGTACTAACAGAATGAAGAGCAAAGAGGAGGTGGGGTAAAGTGAGTGCATCCATGTGTGTGCTCTACGTTCAGGGAGTGGGAATTAGGATGAGGAAGAAGTGTAGAATGGCACTGATCAGGAGCAATATTAGACATCTTTAACACAGATCAAATGCAACCTGAGTAACTGGTACAAATTCAAAAATAGATCTTCCCACTTGGTCCAGGAGATGCCATGCTGAGCCAGTCATTAACCACCACTTGTTGAATTTTCAGCAGAGAAGACTTTTGAGTGAGAGGCCAGGGCATCCAAGCAGGAGATGGGCCCTCAGGCAGTAACATGTATTTACCAAGTGATACAGCTATATTTCAATAATTTCTCAGGACATAAAATCCTGCCATTTAAAGTTGAGTATCTATAAAGAACACAGACTCATAAGAGATTGCTGGCCCATAGCTCATGTTTTCAATTCTAGTCCTCACTACTCCATAATGAACTGCCTTCTTCCTACAACTGTTCAAGCTATTCCCACAAAGACATTGGGCTGATAGCTCTCTTTAAGCATTTCAGTTCTACAGACCTGCTTTCCTTTCTACAGAGATGATTTTGGTGAAAACTAGAAAGAGATTGGGTTTACTGGAGCTGAGAAAATCCATGGGAATCACAGAGGAATGTGAAGTCCTAAGCCAAAACCAGACATTCTAGAACTTGGATGAAAAGGCTCTCATGTTCCCTTTCAGGCTCCATCAGACCACATCAAAAAGAAATCAACCAATAAATGTGTCACACGAGAAAGGATCACATTCTTGTTCTTGGCAATATTCTAAGTCTTTATGTTAAGTCCTTATGGCAAGTTACATTTGCTTCCATCCCAGTTTCTTCCCCTTTATTCTCATCTATGTTTTTACCTTGGTTTTACCTTGCCTTCTACCTTGCATTTCACCAAACAAAAAGCCAAAATATTTGATTTGGAAGGTGAGGAAAAGACAGAAATGGTTCCTGGGGCTTTGGAATTTTTCTTATGGATCTATCTAACTTGGACAGGGAAATCACCTTGAAGGTAATTACCTGAGAAGGCAACACAAATAGCAACAAACACTTGCTCAGTGCTTTGTGAATCTGCAAATACTTTTATATACAAACAATGATTCTTCCAACTTTGCCACCTCATGGTTATTACTCTTTCCTTTAACACACACACACACACACACAAGCAAAGCTCAAAGGAGTTTAGCCAAAGAGCTAGTAGGTTGTCTGAGTACTCATTCCATGATCTTTCCAGCATAATGTGGGGATTTGTAAACTCTTCTCATTCTGGTTGTTAGGGAAAGCCCTGATTATTCTTGCCACCACTTGAAAATCAATAAGCCTAATCTTTCCTCGAATCAAATACTGGCCACTACTCTCTTCCTCTTCACCTAATTGTATTCATTCAACAAATGCTAATTGAGCATCTATTATGTGCCAGACACTGTCCCCATGGCTGGTGATAGGATTGTTGGTCAAATAATGCATTCTTGAAGCTCACGTTCTCATACTGTCTTGCCTAAAGAAAATCGTAAATAAAATAATTTTGAAACTCAGTGTTCTGTGACTTTTTTTTTTTTTTTGCATTAGAAGCAAATCACTAGGTCCTGCTCACAAACAAGGAGAGAAGATCACACAAGGGCATGAATGCTACAAGGTGGGAGTTTGGGGGAGCTATTTAAAGGCATTGTACCACAGAAACTGAGGTGTCTAAGAGGCCAAAATCCCTCCAGTTCAATGAGACCATTTTATGGCACCTAGTGAATCCTACAAGTCAAACTTTCCATTCAAAGATGGAAATTGTATCTCTTAGCTTCAGTACTATTTCTTAATTTCCACTCAGAAACAAGCTATTATGCACTTGAATTGTTAGCTCTCTGATGGTTGATTTTGTCACCATAAGAATGCTCCATCTGAAAATCTTTTATTAAAGACTAAGCACCATTTCAGGCTTCCCAGGTGGCGTGGTGGTAAAGAATCCACCTGCCAATGCAGGAGACGCAAGAGACGTAGGTTTGATCCCTGGGTTGGGAAGAAAATGGCAACCCATTCCAGTATTCTTGCCTGGAGAATCCCATGGACAGAGAAGACTGGTGAGCTACAGTCCATGGGATTGCAAGGAGTTGGACTTGACTGAGCATGTGTGCAACCACCATAGCACCATTTCTGACCATCAAAGTCACTCCTGTATCCTAGGTCAGCCATTATTGCCAACAATAGTTCTGTGTAGGCTCCAGCCAGTTTCCAATAGGTTCAGGCTCCCTTCAGACCAGTGCTATGTACATCTCTTGCTTCCAGCAGACATGAGGCTGTTTTTATTGGTACCACTGCATGGGATGCTTTAGAAACATACTTTTATGCCTGAGACCATGCAACCCAGAAATGTTAGGAATTAAATTGAGGTTGGGGAAAATATTTGCCAATGAGGAATGGAAGTCAATGGGGAAATGCTTCTTCCTTTGTCCCCTCTCGTGCCCCAGGAACATTCAGAGGCGCATTCCATTTTATGGTCCCATAGGACGAGCAGCCTGTCCTTTCTCCTCTCCCATTTCACTCTAGTTCCCTGAGATCATGTTCCCAAATAAACTCCTTACACATGGGCTTTTTCTGAGATTTTGCTTCTTGTGGAATCCAAGCTAAGACAACCTTCAAGCGTTAATGACTCAGAAAAAAATCAATAAATTACTGATGATAAAAATTTCAGTGTTATACACAAAACACACATGCTGCAATAAGCCTGGTTAAGAAGACATTTCATAAAATGTGCAACTTACCAGATGTTGTCCATTCTGAACACTGAAACATTCATCCTGATAGTTAGTTGGCACACTGGACCATGGCTTTCTCTCTTATGATACTTAGCTGTTTGAAGATTCAATCTATAACAAAAATAATATATTTCCTATAAATATGGATACACATACACTTACTTGAGGCAAAGTTCTCAGGAGGACACTAACAACATCTCTTGGTGCAGCTGAACCTCAGGGGCAGAAGGCTCAGCAGACATGGTGTTCAGTCCTCTGCTCATTTCGTGGGGCAATGTGCTTCAGCAGTACACCAAGGGATGTACTATGAGGCTATCTCTCCCTTGAAGGAAAGTCAGGCTTGCTGATTTCCCTTCTTATAAGGCAATCATGAGAGAAGATTTGAGGGGAAATAGGCACATTGGGCTTGCTTTGTTTAAAGAAGTCTCAACTTATAACCCAATTGTTAAGGGTGTTCTGAGGAAGTACAGATGGCTAACATCTGGAAATCTTATGATTTCTGGTCCCTTGGGAAGTGATTCAGAGCAGTTCCTTATGAACCTATAGAAAGTTTTATACCTCATACCAAAGAAGGAAGCCCTCAGTCCCTGTTAGGTCAGTTGTCAGGCAAGCCAGAAAGAGCTCGAAGGTCATCCTTCAGAAAATCCTACTCATCCCTTCACAAGATATTACAAATGCATAGTGGACGGTGGTGACAATCTTCCAGTTCCTCACTGTTTAGGATTAGTGATAGCTTTTTTTTTTTTTTATCAGCATGGCCAAAGGAATGTTCCTAAACTATTCTATGTTTTCCTTTATTCACCAAACATGGCTGCTATCACATCATTTGTGCCTCTTGCTTGGGCAAATTCTGCTTCTGGTTTCGATGGCTTTATTGTCAGGTGTTAGTCTTGCTTAGGAACTTGACAAAAGTCGAGCCATTGGCTCAGTGTGTTCAGTGGTGACTTTCGCTGAAGGCTTTGCTTTCATCCATCACATTCTGTGCAACTCTGGTCTCGGCTGGCTGCAGGTGGTTGCAGCCCTCTAGCTCTCTCGGCTGCACCGCTGTGTCTGCCATCTCTGTTGCCTGATGGAGGTTTTCCTCTGGACTTTTGGAAGAGGCTTTGGATGTATTAGACACATGAAGGAAAAGGGTACTGATACCGATGTTTTTTCAGATTTTCTTGGCTTGCATTTGGAATTGAAAATAAATTTCTTTTTTTGCACTATGCCACGTTCCTCCTGTGAATAACATTACATTTCTTGCCAGCCCCCAAGAGTGTAGGAAGAGATCCCAGGTGCTACCCTTTCATTTTGTTGGCTTGCAGATTTTACTAGGTGCCTTGATAGTATGTCATAATAATGAGTGGGTGGGGGGATATTTTGGACACCTGAGAAACCTTAGTTCTTTGGGTAGAAAGACTTAAGAGACTTTAGACTTAAGGTATTCCCGACCTCTTGCATGGGGGCTAAAGCCTAGTGACTTGCTTCTAATGCGAATCATAGACTCCTTCCCCTCTTGAGCCTTGAGATGACCACAGTCCTGGCTGACCCCTTGACTGCAGCCTCTGAGAGACCCTGAAGCAGAGGAACCAGCTGAGCTAGCCCAGATTCCCAGCCCACAGATAAATAAACAGTTTGAGATAAAGAAATAGTTTTGGAGTCAATCATAACACAGTAACAGATAGCAAATACAGCCCCCTTCAGTTACAGGCTGTAAGAAGCTGTCTCTTCTTGTGGGCCATTGTAACAGCATCCTTTGGTTGCAAGATCCAGGAATTGTCTGTAATCTACAATCTCCTTTGAAGGCAGGCAGCCATTTCCCACTCCTGGATCACTAAGCAACATTCAACCTGTCAGAAACTAGGCCATACAAATTCTATTACAGCCACTATATTTAACACAGGAGCCTGGCTAATAAGGTCAGAGATGTATTTTACAGCCTAAGCCTGGAATCACATCTTTTTTGGACTAAAGGCACTTTCTATAGTTCTGATTGAAAATAGCAGTTATTTTTTTCTTCCCCTGATCAGCTATCTTTACTGAAAATGTACAGTGCTGTCGCTCCTGACAAGGAGGACATGTATTAGACACCATGGGCTTGCACTTGAATACCCAAGTGATGCATTACATGAATATAATTTACATAATGAGCCAGGGGAAAAGCACATCTTAGACTGTGCATGCTTGTCAACATTTAAAAATGTTGAAATCTTGACAGAGAGTTGCCTCTTAGGGTGAAGAAAAGAATGAATCTTACCCTCCTCCCCCTTCAAGCTCTGATCTGGTGACATGCCCCAAATAATACTCATAGAGGGAGTTCACATCAAGAAATAAACCTGTTGTATGTTCAAATGTTAATAAAACTAGTACATTGGATTTACTTGGATGCTTTAGAGAATATTTCTTATAGTTTTTCAATGAATATGAAAAGATTAAATTCAAACATCAAGTGGATTTTATGGGTAAGTCTCTATTTGTAAGTGGGCATCAATTAACTTCAGATAAAAACTGTGATTCCTTAAGGAGTTATATATTGCCTTGTCATTAGTGGCAGGATTATAATTATAAACCTTGTTGGAGTGAATAATTAAGAAACTGTAATAAATGACTGCTATAGTAAGGCCCTTGGATAATGAAAACAGCAGCATTTGGAAGAAGTTGTAGTAAATAACTCTTTACACTTGGGTCAAATGCATTCCCCGTGGCAGCCTTCATAACCTCACAATGATTAATTAGACTTTAACAATTATACCGGAATTTCAGAAGTATTTTAGTGTTTTATTAGACCTGTGCTTCCTGAGCTCAGGTAAAATAAGCTCTAGAAATCCAAGCAGACTTTTTGGATTGCAGGTAGTTTCAAACAAACTTGCTTATAAACCTGAACAGAATGCATTGCCTATATCAACTGTAAAGTAAAATATTTTTCTAATATGCTTTTTGTCCATATTTTGAGATTCAGGACTGTATCTACCAAAGTGTATCTTCTTAGTAATAAAGAAAAAGCCTACCAAAATGGCTCTTTGGTTTCTCAGAAACACCACCCAACCCCACTCCTTCAAATCCACCTTGTTTAATTAATTCAACTTTTTAAAAAAGATAATACATTTTTTAATGCTTATTGAAAAAACAAGGCAGGAGGGAGAAAACTTAGAGGTGAGAGTTTAGTTTATGGAGCTATAGATGGTGATAGATTCATAGGTGGATAATTATCTTCAAACTCATCATACATTAAATATGTACAGTTTTTTTTTTTGTATGTCAATAAAAAATAAGAGATGGACAAGATGGTAAAATAGCATCACACACTCATTTGTCAGTGAAGGACAGAGAAGCTTGACATACTGCAGTCCATGAGGTCTCAGAGTTGGACATGACTTAGCAAGTAAAAAGCAATGAGCAACAACAAAGAATATAAAAGATAATAGAGTTTATAAAATACAATTTTTGTACTCTTTTCATTTCTTAGTAGCTCAGTTGGTAAAGAATCTGCCTGAAGTGCAGGAGACCCAGGTTCGATCCCTGGGTTGGGAAGATCCCTTGGAGAAGGAAACGGCAACCCACTCCAGTATTCTTGCCTGGAGAATCTCATGGACAGAGGAGCCTGGTGCGCTGCAGTCCATGGGGTCGCAAAGAGTTGGGCACGACTGAGCGACTAACACAACGCACTAAAGTGTTTGAAGGGCATTTTTGATGTTTTAAATGCCTGCTATTACCTTGGTCCACTTGCTAAGCATTACTAAGTGCCTAGTGTAGCACCCAGCTAGGGGTATACCATCTGCTTCCTAGCCTGTCTCCAGTACCTGAAACAAGAAGCCCAGAGGAATGCCAAAAGAAAGAAAGAAAGAAAGAAATTCTGACATATCGTGGCATTTATTTGCCCTATAACCTACTGATCTTGGCAAAGTTCCTAGGATGGGAAGGCAGAAGCCACCCATTGACCTGAATGAAATCTATCAGTCCTGCTCAAATGTTAGCCAGCGAGTAATTGCCTTACATACTAATGATTGAAATGCCAAAAGAATCAAAAGCCCTTTCTTTTTGGAATGAAAAGTGGTCAGGTGGTCACTCTTCCTTTCTGGAGGATGTGGCCATTACCAATCTCTGATGCTAGAATGCAATTGTACGACAATGGCCTTAATAAACAGGGCTTGTTCCTGGGTTCTCTATTTACCTTCACTTACAGCCGCTTCCCACCTCAGGTCCTTGCATTGTAAATTCACTTTACAAGCCAGGTCTTCACATGGCTGGCCGCTTTCATTTAAATACCTAACCAAATGTCACCCTTTGTAGTGGTTCATTCAAACTTTTCCATTACTTTCGGTTTTGAGGTGGCTACAGTGCTTTCATTTCAAACCCCAGATGCACTATTCACTAGTGTATTTAGCTGTGTAGACTTGGGCAACTAACTTACTGAATCTCTTTGTATGTTTACAAGTATGATATGGATATATTTTTGTTTTTCCTTCATTATTTAAAAAAGGAATAAAGGCAACCAAACCTATTCATATTATTCAGGTGGTTTCCATTTGTAGTACCTTGATATTTCTTAGTCAACTTAGTTGTCTTAATTTGATTCTAGGAACAATCTAACTTCTGTGTTTTCTTTTTGCCACATTTTATTATTAGGTCACAACCATTTGTTTCTCCTCTTGGTAAGTTGATGGTAAGAATTTATGTATTAGTCAGCAAAGGTTATCTTGATGGGCTGAATGAACTGAGAGACTGAGACCAAAGTTTAGACAATCTAAGTAAATACCTGTAACTAAAAATTAAAGAAGGTGGGAAATAAAAACTTGAGCAGCATTTCCCAGATTTTTTGCATTGCTGTAGTACATAAACAATTGCTCAGCATTTCATTTTAACTCAGCAGCATGGTTACTTTGAAATTTATAAGAATTGGGAACATTTGATCAACTTCACTTGAGAATCAGATGTGAAACTATTCTTAGAAATGAGTGAATTCTCAATTGCTTTTCAACGGAAAAGGATTTTTTGGTCATTAATTCATGACATCGTTTGGTATCATTTGCTGGTGATATTGAGAACATTATGTTTTTAGCTGTGATCTGATATGTGAATCAAACAAATTCAAAAAGTTATGTTTTTCTCTATGAACTATTGCAACCCAGTCAGGCCTCGGAAAACTTTTGTCACTGCCTCATAATATGACTGTTAAACCAATTTTTATTGTTTATTTTGTCTGGTTTTTGCTGATTTTTGATGCAATTATGAGTACCCTTGGAAACAAGAAAAGAAAGACAAGTTGTACATATGCATCTTTATGTAGTTTGGTTGACTTCTAAGAGAAGAACTAGCTAATAATTAAATATCTGCAAAGTTAAAAACGATTAGCTGATTAAATTTGTAATATGATTTAATACAGGGAAGCTGTGATGATGAATCAGTTAATCGAACACTCTTGAGACATGTGATTTGGAAGAGAAAGTTTAGTGAGACATGAGGTCTAATGGCCTTAAAACTGGAAAAGGGTACTCACAAGTAGGGAGGAAGAGACTTGAAATACAGTCTCCAAAGATCAGGTAACAAAGAATGCTCTTCCACCTGATTTGTTTGGGTAATTTAATTCCGCTTGACCTATCAGCATGTTTTGCTTAGCAAGTGCAATTAAAGAGTCGCAGAATCAGCAGAGACATAGTTCCAAGAAATGGAGTAAAAAATGAGTATTCAAAGAATTTTTTTTTTTCTCTCTCTCTCTCATCTGTCTTTTCCTGTGGCCAAAAGTTATCTATTCCGACAGTTTGTGTCAGTCATTGAAGTCTATGGCTGATTCTTCTGTGAAGTGAGTGTTAGACCAATGGACAGGCCTCTTTCCATGGTTTAAAAACTTTAGAACATCATCATCAACAAGTACTTTATCTTTTAAAGAACCTTCACTGACTCAGGGACTGGAGGAAGATGAAGTCAAACCCTCTCAAATAGTGAAGTGGATGTCTGTGGTGGGGAATTTCAAGGTGGTAGAGGAAGTATAATGAAAATACTGAATGTTCAATGGTTACTGTGAGTTTTTCTCTCCTGTTATTTAATCAGGGTGTTTATAGACAAATTCTATTCATGTGCCATATTTATCAATGTTGCCATCTCTACTAGAGAACTTCTCTATTATGTTCTCCTAAATTGGTTTGAATCAAGTCAAATCTTCCTTAGTCTCACTCTAAGAAATATTTTCCACTGAAGCACAGGTTTGAAGTGCTGCTTTCATTTCTTCTACTAAACATTTGAATAAAAACAAAATAGCCATAAGTCTGTTCTCTATGTCTGCATCTCCATTGCTGCCTGTATATAGATTTATCAGTACCATCTTTCTAGATTCCATATATGTGTTAATATATGATATTTGTTTTTCTCTTTCTGACATACCTCACTCTGTAAATAGGCTCTAGACACTTGTGGGGGAGGAGAAAGGAGAGGGTGGGATGATGAATGGAGAGAGCAGCATGGAAACATACACACTACCTTTTGTAAAATAGGGAGCCAAAGAGAATTTTCTGTATGACTCAAGCAACTCAAACCAGCACTCTTAACAACCTAGAGGGCTGGGGAGGGGTGACAGCTGGGAGGGAGGGTCAAAAGGGAGGGAACGTATGTATACCTAGGATGGATTCACGCTGATGCATGGCAGAAACCAATGCAATATTGTAAAGCAATTATTCTTTAATTAAAAATAAATAAATTTAATAACAAAGGGAAAAAAATTTTTAAACCTATTAACAAAACAGAACAAAATAGCAAAAGGTTAAAAATAAATGTTTCATGTACCACTAATTGCAGATGTATAATTGAGAAATTCTAATAGAGTCACATGTTAGACAAAATAGTTTAACACTAGCATAAGACCTTTTATTATTTAGGTTTTAAAAGGACATGAAATGATATGCTTTTGTTTGATGATTACTGCTGCTTACCTGGTGGTTTAGTCACTAAGTCATGTCTGACTTTTATGACCCCATGCACTATAGCCCCCTAGGCTCCTCTGTCCATAGGATTTTCCAGGCAAGAATACTGGGGTGGGTTCCCCGTCTCCTTCTCCGATTGCCTACCTGGTCTGCCACAATTGTCTTTCTGTTCTCTGAGAGCAGACATATTTCCCCTTCACTTTTGTTTCATTTAAGAAATCCCTGTTCATGAGAATGAATCTATGACACTATGACATATTGAACATAGGCGTCCCACTTCAGGCCATGAACCTTTATCCAAGGCTTTCCTTACTGTGGGCTGCACATTATAATTACCAGTGGGGAGCTTTTAAAAGATACTCATACCTGAGTCCTAACCATGGAAATCTTAATTTTATCACTCCTTGGTGGAACCCAGATTATAGTAGCCTCACCAAGGATTTCTTTTATAGAGCCAGGTGGTTTGATTGATTGATTTTTTTTTTTTTCTCTTTTCATCATGGCAATTGTTGAGTACCTTTAAAGGATCAGGTAGCCTCAGTCACAGTCAAATTCAGATATGGGGCTTATGCAACAGAGAGAACACTTACCACCCCAAGTTCTTCCAGCTATGACCTCTCACTTGTCATGGACAGGAAAGTAGAAGACTGGAGAGCATTTCTTTTAATAGGCTTGGCTTCTCTATGTTGGCAGGGCGCCTCAGCAGAACTGGCTTTCCTGCATGCATGCAACAGAATGCAATGAGGACCTTGACATTAATCAGGCTGGGTCTTTTTCTCATCTCTGCAAAAGAACAGCCTCGCAATAACATGAAGAGACAAGGCTGTTTTATCCTGGCTGGATTCCTCTCCCTATGTTGTTGGGGAACATGGGGCCCTGAACTTGGAACATTTATAATAATGTTTGGCAACAAGAGCCCTGGTCAGATTTCTGGATGTAAAAGCAGTAGGAGGTTGGAAGTCACCATTTTATTCTTGTTTAGGAAATGAAGCCTTTTCTTTTTCCCTAGCTCTGTTGTCTCTCCTGAGTTTTATGTCAGGAAATGTGAAGCTGCTGATAGCCTGTTGCTGAAATTAAGTTCAAGCTTTCCCCCCACCCTCTTCCTCTTTCTGGTTTCCCTCCCTGAAACTTGGGTTCATGACAGCTTGTTGTTGGGCAGGGCATTAGCCTTTTGTAATTTATTGCTTTTAGATTAAATCTGGGGAAACTCAATATTGCAGTTGAATGATTAGAGCAATACCCCTTGGAGTAATAAATTTTCTTTGGTGCTGTGCATCTCCAGATCATGTTTCCCTTCTAATTACATTTACATAAATGATATTCTGTAAAATTAAATTAACATTCAAACGGTTACACTGGCAGAGAGAGACAAAAATTAGTTACCAAGTTGCATCTCCTTAAAAAAAAATCTAGTTCTTTTCATAATATGAATCACAACCCTCTCTCAAGTGTCAGCAATCAACAAAATCTTGGTTCCAGAAACGCACAAGGATGTTTGTCACTAGCTAATGGAGATGTTTTGTTTCTTTCTTGGAGATTTAGACTATAAAGCCTCATTAGACAGTGACAATGGTGACTTTTCAAACTTGGCACTAATGAATTGCTAATCTTACTTCCAGCTTCTCGCCTCGAAATTCTGTAGTTATCATGGGAAATGTTCAAATTGAACAAGCACACAGGACTTTGTTCCAGTGTGCCTTCCTCCCCAACCACCCTACTTTTCTGTGATCCTCAGGTCTAGGAATCAACAGAAGGCTGGTCATAGGTGCCATCCAAAATCTCCTTACCTTTCTATGATCTCTTATACCACCTCAATGGGTTTCTATTTGTAAGAGTTTAGGTCTCTTTAGAAATGCACTATTTGAAGGGCTTGAGTCAGAATCATCAGAAAATCTACCGCTTCCTTGTCTTAGCTAAGAATGTTACCTCAATTATGTTTACAAGTACAATGTTATGTCAACATAAAGAACCATTTAATTTATATTTTTCAGTGAAACCAATCAATGTCCGTGAGTGTGATTTATGTAATAAAAATCCATGTATCTCTAGGGGGGATGTTTAACCAAAATATTACTAGTAGTATCCTTAACATATATGTGTTGAGCACCTACCAGATCGCTTTGATTATCACTGGAGATAGGATGGAAAAGATGGAAAGAAAAAGCCAAGATACCTCTTGTTCTCACAGAGATTACAGTTTACATGGAAAGAGAGATAATCACATTGGTAAATGTTAAATTATAAACCGAGGTTAGCATGCTGAAGAGGAAACACAGACCTGTGAGAGCATGAATGTAAAGAATTTCACATATTGAAGTGGATGAGTGAAGATGGAGTTTAGGGAAGCATTTCTAAGGACTTGGGATCTGAGCTGAGATGTCAAAGATGGGTGAGGCTGAAGCAGGAATCAAGGGAAGTGGCTGCAGAAGGGAGGAGATGACCATACCAGGCTGTAGGAACACATGAGCCAAGACCCTGCATCAGGAGTGTATGGTCTGGTCACTCAAGATGGTTTTTCTTTGCTTTCTGTAATCCCCTGCTCAAGCAGTCCCTGCTCTACTCACAGGAGCAGCCAGTTCTTTTAATTATAGGGTTTACTAGTTCCTGGTAATTGACAAGCCCCCTGTCAATTCTCCCTATAAATGGTAACCTCCTTTTCTCCCCAGTAACAATGACTGTAGCCATGTCCTGTCTGTCATCTGCTGTGTGTGATGAGGTATCTATCACTCCTGGAACTTTATGCAAAACTTCCTATCCAATAAGCTGTTGATATCTCTGTCACTGTCTCTGGGCTCTGTCTTCAGTCTTGAGGCTGGAGAACTACAAGGCTAGCAGGCATACAGTGTGCAGCTCAATAAAGGGGGAGTCTGGCATGTTTGATACCAGGGAGAGGTCACTGTGGTTGAATTCCAGCAGACTTGGGAGAAAGATGGGTAATGAGATTAAAGAGGCAGTTTATATTAGATAAAGCAAGACCCTTGATGTATGCTAACTGTTTGGGTTTTCTTCTCAGGGCAATGGGAAGCAGTGGAAATGTCATATCAGGGGAGTGACATAGTCATATTTCAATTTGCAAAGATGTCTCTGAAAGCAGTGTGGGAAATCAATTGTAGAGACGTCAGATCAGATGTGAGTGGACCAGCTAGGAGGGAACTACTGGACTTCCTAGACCAGATGGAAGGCCACAGAGGTGTAAAAATGGATGCAATCAAGAGATAATTCAGAGATAAATTTATGTCAATTGGTAGCAATTGGGCCCTGGGAAGCAGGAGGGGCAATGACCAGAATTTCTCACTCTATAACTAGGTAAATTTATAAACCTAGGTCTCAGAGGAAGTCAGAGTAGGTTATATTAAGATGGCAGCTGAAGTCATGAGCATGTATGTGGCCATGCGAGTAAGCCCTAGGGTGAATCTGACTAATCACGTCCTAGTGTCTCTGTACCTCAGCCCTGGTGGTCCTCCCAAGTGGTGGTCTGGTTCTTCGGTGCTCCTCCCACCTTCCTGTGTGACATAGAAAAACTCCACATATTCCTTTGACCCTGCCTGTGATAATGACTCACTGCAATTTGACCTTGAAGTCTCAGCTCCCTCTTTCAGTGTCAGCTGCCACAATCCCATTGTCGTGGATCTTAAAGAGACCTATGACACTAATAAAGATGATGAACTGAAACTTGAAACTGAACTTGAAATCTAGATCTTAGTTCTGCCATTTCGGCTTCACCTGGAATAAAAAGAATTCCTCTTCCTAATTGATTCACTCATTATTTCTGTGTGTGTCAAGAGTTGATTTATAGTATATCCAAAGGCATGTACTAATGAACCATGTCATAATGGAGCTCTGTTACACTGTGCAAATGCCTATAATTCATTTTACACCTCTTATGCAGCACTTACATTATACCATGAATTATGATTCTTTTCATGCCTGTCTAATCTTCCTTACAAGAGTTCAAACTCCTTGAAGACAGGGTTATTTCTTTATAGAGTTTTAGACTTTGTACAACACCCAGCAGTTTGTCTCACATAAGTACATATCAACACATACTCATAAATCAGTGTTGAGTGACCAGGGACTGTGATCTACTATAGAAAAGAACTTGCAGTTATACAGGTGTGCTGCTGTTTAGTCACTAAATTGTGTTTGACTTTTTGTTACCTCATGGACTGTAGCTGGCCAGGCTCTTCTGTCTATGGGATTTCCCAGGCAAGAATACTGGAGTGGGATGCAGTTTCCTTCTCCAGGGGATCTTTCCAATCCAGGGGTTGAACCTGGATCTCCTGGTTGGAAGGCAGATTCTTTACCAGCTTGGAAGGCCATACAGGTGTGAGGTAGCCAGAAATGGGAATGGGAAGTAAAGGAAGGGAAGTATCTAGTATAAAATAAAGCTCAATATATATTTGTTGAGTGATTGAATTTTAGGTAGGGTTGATGGATGAGGAAGAAAAATATCAAAGTAGAGGACTGGAGTAAACCCACGGTTATTCAAAAAACGCAATGTTCTTGCACCTTCCTTCACCTCCTGCTAATGTTATTCCTTTGCCTGTAACTCTATTTGGCACCCTGTCTCCATCCTGTCTGGATCACAACAAACTGGAAAATTCTTAAAGAGATGGGAACATCAGATCACCTTATCTGCCTTCTGAGAAATCTGTATGCAGATCAAGAAGCAATAGTTAGAACTGGACATGGAAAAACAGACTGGTTCCAAATTGGGAAAGGAGTAAAACAAAGCTGTATATAGTCACCCTGCTTATTTAACTTATATGCAGAGTTCAGTTCAGTTCAGTTCAGTCACTCAGTCCTGTCCAACTCTTTGAGACCCTATGGCTGCAGCACACCAGGCTTCCCTGTCCATCACCAACTCCCGGAGATTGCTCAAACTCATGTCCATTGAGTCAGTGATGCCATCCAACCATCTCATCCTCTGTTGTCCCCTTCTCCTCCCACTTTCAATCTTTCCCAGCATCAGGGTTTTTTCTAGTGAGTCAGTTCTTCACATCAGGTGGCCAAAGTGTTGGAGCTTCAGCTTCAGCATCAGTCCTTCCAATGGTATTCAGGATTGATTTCCTTTAGGATGGACTGGTTGGATCTCCTTGCAGTCCAAGGGACTCTCAAGAGCCTTCTCCAACACCACAGTCAAAAGCATCAGTTCTTCAGTGCTCAACTTTCTTTATGGTCCAACTCTCACATCCACACATGATTACTGAAAACCATAGCTTTGACAATGGACTTTGTTGGCAAAGTAATATCTCTGCTTTCTCATATGCTGTCTAGGTTAGTCATAACTTTTCTTCCAAGGAGCAAGTGTCTTTGAATTTCATGGCTGTAGTCACCATCTGCAGTGATTTTGGAGCCCCCCAAAATAGAGTCTGTCACTGTTTCCATTGTTTCGCCATCTATTTGCCATGAAGTGATGGGACCAGATGCCAAGATCTTAGTTTTCTGAATGTTGAGTTTTAAGCCAACTTTTTCACTCCTCTTTCACTTTCATCAGGATGCTCTTTACTGGAGAACATACATGAGAGTACATCATGGGAAATACTGGTCTGGATGAAGAACAAGCTGGAATCATGATTGCTGTGAGAAATATTAATAACCTCTGATAAACAGTTGACACCACCCTTATGGCAGAAAGTGAAGAGGAACTGAAGAGCCTCTTGATGAAAGTGAAAGAGGAGAGTGAAAATGTTGGCTTAAAACTCAATATTCAACAAACAAAGATCTGTTATCTGGTCCTATCACTTCATGGTAAATAGGTGGGAAAACAATGGAAACAGTGGCAGACTATTTTTGGGGGTTCCAAAATCACTATAGATGGTGGCTGCAGCCATGAAATTAAAAGACACTTGCTCCTTGGAAGAAAAGCTGTGACCAACCTAGACAGCATATTAAAAAGCAGAGGCATTACTTTGCCAACAAAAGTCTCTCCAGTCAAAGCTATGGTTTTTCCAGTAGTCATGTATGGATGTGAGAGTTGGACCATAAAGAAAGCTGAGCACTAAAGAATTGGTCCTTTTGAACTTTGGTGTTAGAGAAGACTCTTTAGAGTCCCTTGGACTGCAAGGAGATCCAACCAGTCTATCCTAAAGGAGATCAGTCCTGAATATTCATTGGAAGGACTGATGCTGAAATTGAAGCTCCAACACTTTAGCCACCTGATGTGAAGAACTGACTCATTGGAAAAAACCCTGATGGTGGGAAAGATTGAAAATGGGAGGAGAAGGGGACGACAGAGGATGAGATGGTTGGTTGGCATCACTGACTCAATGGACATGAGTCTGAGCAATCTCCAGGAGCTGGTGATGGACAGGGAGGCCTGGTGTGCTGCAGTCCATGGGGTTGCAGAGTTGCAGACAACTGAGTGACTGAACTGAACTGAATTCCATCCTGCCTAATAGTCACCCACCTGTGAAGTCTTTTCCCCATTGGTTGCTCAGAGCTTGAGGCATCTTCCTTCATGGCCTCATTGATGGCATAAGCTACTAAAGATAGGACACATTTATTATCTTTATGTGTACACTTCCAGCTCTCCATAAGTAGCCAAGCTCCTTGTGGGACCACAGATTCAGCTTTCAAAACATAAGAAGCATGTAACCATATGGCTGAGTGTCAGGATAGAAGGTTAGATAAGGCTCTATTCTCATCATTGGGTATCATTTCCAGAGTACTTCTAATGCTATCCCAGTACCAAGGTACATCAATGTGACTGCTTACCTGCCTGAATTCTTTTGTAAAGAAAAAACAACTGGCTTATTCTAGAATAAAAGTTCAGGTTAACTGTAGCTGAAACTGGACAATGAGTTAGGAAACATGAATTCTATCCTTCTTTTATATCTCAGATCTCTATGGCTTTGGACAAATCATTAAAACAACAGTTTCAGTGTTATATTCTGTGTAACAGGCCAATTAGGCAATGCACATGCCTCTCAAATTAGGTAATGCACATGAAAGCAGCTTATCCACTGTGACTGTACAAACACGATGGGGTGTGACATCAGTGTTAGTTGCTGTTACTGATGTGAAAAAAGCCTGTGACAGTGGCCTTCCCTTTGTCATTTAGTCCATACTTGAATACAAGTGCACAGAGCGTGCCCAGGTTTGTGCTCTAGAAAGGAGGAAGAGTTTTAGGACACATGGTTTGTGTTCTCAGGTTGTCTGCAGCATGGATCAGGAGACAAGACTGACACAAATCAATGACAAGCAAAATGTGTGCAAATGCAGGATCATACAGGATCAGACCATTTGTGTCCCTACAGTCTTCAGAATGAAAAGGGAAAATGAAGCTACACTGTGATGTTTATGTCATGAGAGGCAGCTCTTCCTCTCATTTTCAAAGATACCTCTGGGTGTTCTGTGATCTAATCAGCTGGCACTTGCATCAGGATTTACTAATCAGTGGCTCTATTTTCTGCCATTCACCCCCTTTCTTCAGGGCCACTCAGCTCAGAGTACCCCATGCATCTGAAGCCCTTGGCTCAGTTCCTCTGCAGCCTGCAGAGAACCACAGGCTCCCACCTCTGGCTTTCCCAGGTGGAAGGCTGAGTGCAGCTCTCAGAGCCTGATCCAGCCTGCTGTCTTCTCCCTGCCTCCATCTGGGCCTGCTGTCAGTGGATGGATGCCCGTGGCACTGGCTCACCCACCCGAGGTGAACAAATGGGACCAGAGCTCCTGAGCTCCTCTGGGAAAGCTAAGAAGGCCGGTCACTGGAACCCATCATTGCCTATGATTTGTCTACCAGGGAAAGGTTACAGAAATTTATGAGTGGGCACCATATGCCAGCACAACATCTGCTTTCTCATAAGGGGTGTGAATAAGGACAGTGCTAACTAAGTACATTAAAAGAGAGATTCCAGGCATGATAAAAGTACAGTTTAACTGCTTAGGGAGTGAAGATTCCAAAGCATGTTAGGAGTTCGCAGCATTCTTATTTTTTATTCATAGATATTATTGTCCAGAGAAGTTTTAGGTTCACAGGAAAATTGAGGGGAAGATACAGAAATTTCTTGTATACATCCTACCCCTGCACATACATAACCTTTCCCATTATCAACATCCTGCTCCAGAGTGCTTCAACTGATGAACCTATATTATTATCCACAACAACATCATTATCACCCAAAGTCCATGATTTACTTAGGACTCACTCTGGGTGCTGTATATTCCATGAGTTTGGACAGATGAATAATGACATTGATCTACCATCATAGTATCCTACAGAGTAGTTTCACTGCCCTAAAAAAAATCTGTGCTCTGCCTATTCATCCTTCCTTCCTCCAACATTCATTTTTCAAAATAAATTTCGTGTAGAACATTAAATATAAGTGTAGATGACACTGCTCTCTTTAGAGGTGCTGGGAGACCCAGAGTTCTTCCTCCAATCTCTTCCCAGTGGTTCTTGAGCTACTGTCTCCTCAGTGCTGGGATCTTAAACAGTTTCAAAACTATTGTTCTAGTTGATTGAAGGAAGGGGAATTTATTTTATTTTCTAATATTTTCTGCATTTAGCACTGAGGAAAACCTTATCTCATTCTGACAGAAGATGTTTGGACAACGTTTCTTACAGATCAGAGTCTTATTTAGCAGTGTCCTTTGTGAAACTGATTAGGAAATTTGCTGGAAACAAACAGTGAATTAACCTTCTTTTAATATGACAAATACTTGTCTAAAGTAGGGAAGAATGATCGAGGTAATCTGGTACTGTTCTTTAACCTTTGTAAATCTATGAGGCATCAAAGCTCTTTTTTATACTAGAGCTATTGCTCAGAGCCAGGCTGTGAGATCCAGCTCTTGACAGTGTCACGTAGGCAGATGTGACGGTGGAATTTCACCTAGTGCCACCCTCAGATTGTGCAACTTTGGTTTCAAAAGCGGTGACTATGGATGGCATCCTGGAGTCTCGAGACATTTCCTCAGTACTGTATAGGCCAAGATTCTTCAGAGGTGTGTCTTCCTCTCTGCTCATAGTTGCAAGCAACACTGTAGCCAGACACAGTGGATAACTACCATCAGCAGGGTCATCAATGAGCATGATAGTGAGAGTGGCACTTGAAATATTTTGTATACACTTTAAACTTCTTAGTATCTTAAGGAAGACACATAAAACATATATAAGTGTTTTAACATGCCTACTCAATAACAGAGGCTAAATCTTTCAGATAATCATAATAAAATAAAATGAGGTAGATTCCATTTAACTCATATGAGGTGATTGAAAAAGGAAAACATGCCCTGGATGTATGTCTGATGTGAAAAACCAAAAGGGTACCCATCAGAATAAGTATGTAGAGTAGACAGAGCGTGGACTGTTGAATGGAGGGAACACTTCAAGTTCAAATTTTCCCCAGCTGTACTATTCACTGCATGTACTTGAACAGACACTCGATCTTTCTGGGGCTCAATATTCTCAGTATCCTTTTATAATAAAAGAAAATTTCTAATTCCTTTTCATGTGAATCATTCTTGAGAGATCCAGTGAATGGAAGATCCATTTTAACTCATTCTCATCTTACTCAAAGCCACACATATGCTAGTTGTTTGGCTCATGTTATGGAAGGCAGCCTGATGCCCTGAGAAGGCAGTGGTTTCAATGCAGGCAGGTAAGTTTCTCAATCCCCCTGAATTCTTGTTTCCCCATTAAAAGATGAATGGTTTGGAGTAACAATTAAAGCCTTAATCAATACTCAGGTGTTGTGATCTCCCTTTGATTGGGGAAAAGCAAGAACAGCAGTTAAATATAACCAACATCTTCAGAAATAGGCAGCTATCGGAGATGCTAAGTTTTGTTCTTGGTGGCAAAAATCTTTTTCTATGTGTAAAGCATGAAAATATATATGATATATAAACAGACATGCATTATATTAGGCTTCCCAAGTGGTGCAGTGGTAAAGAATCCGCCTGCCAGTGCAGGAGATGCAAGAGAGAGGAGTTCAGTCCCGTGGTCAGAAAGATCCCCTGGAGGAGGAAATGGCAACCCACTCCAGTATTCTTGCCTGGAAAATTCCACAGACAGAAGAGCCTAGCAGGCTACAGTCCATGGGGTCCCGAAGAGTCAGACATGACTGAACATGTGTGCACGCTCTATCAAGCTGCACTGCTGCTGTAGACAACTTTCAGTTTTCTGACTTTCACTGTCCACCTACGGATAAAGATGTCTTCCTTGGTGTTAATACTCCAGGTAGTCTAGGGTCTAGAGGGCCATGAAAGTCTTTGGTGGTTTATTTTCTAAGCTCCACATATAATTCTGTCTCCACTTTTTTTCCCTTCTGGCTTCCAGAAATGAAAGGAAGGCTAACATTTTCCTGTGAAATCATGTCACAATTCTTAAATTCAAGCTATCAGTTCAGTTCAATTCAGTCCAGTCACTGTGTCATGTCTGACTCTTTGTGACCCATGGACTGCAGCACACAAGGGTTCCCTGTCTATCACCAGTTCCCGGAGATTACTCAAACTCATGTCCATTGAGTCAGTGATGCCATCCAACTATCTCATCCTTTGTCATCCCCTTCTCCTCCCGCCTTCCGTCTTTCCCAGCATCAGGGTCTTTTCCAATAAATCACTTCTCATCAGGTAGCCAAAGTATTGGAGTTTCAGCTTCAACATCAGTCCTTCCAATGAACACTCAGGACTGATCTCCTTTAGGATGGACTGGTTGGATCTCCTTGCAGTCCAAGGGACTCTCAAGAGTCTTCTCCAACACCACAGTTCAAAAGCATCAGTTCTTTGGGGCTCAGCTTTCTTTATAGTCCAACTCTCACATCCATACATGACTACTGGAAAAACTGTATCCTTGACTAGACGGACATTTGTTGACAAGTAATGTCTCTGCTTTTTAATATGCTGTTTAGGTTGATCATAACTTTCCTTCCAAGGAGTAAGTGTCTTTCAATTTCATGGCTGCAGTCACCATCTGCAGTGATTTTGGAGCCCTAAAATTAAAGTTTGCCACTGTTTCCCCATCTATTTCCCATGAAGTGATGGGACTAGATGCCATGATCTTCGTTTTCTGAATGTTGAGCTTTAAGCCAGCTTTTTCACTCTCCTCTTTCACTTTAATCAGGAGGCTCTTTAGTTCTTCTTCACTTCCTGCCATAAGGGTGGTGTCTTCTGCATATCTGAGGTTATGGATATTTCTCCTGGCAATCTTGATTCCAGCTTGTGCTTCCTCCAGCCCACCATTTCTCATGATGTACTCTGCACATAAGTTAAATAAGCAGGGTGACAATATACAGCCTTGACGTACTCCTTTTCCTATTTGGAACCAGTCTGTTGTTCCATGTCCAGTTCTAACTGTTGCTTCCTGACCTGCATACAGATTTCTCAAGAGGCAGGTCTGGTATTCTCATCTTTTGAAGAATTTTCCACAGTTTGTTGTGATCCACACAGTCAAAGGCTTTGGCATAGTCAGTAAAGCAGAAATAGATGTTTTTCTAGAACTCTCTTGCTTTTTCCATGATCCAGTGGATGTTGGCAATTTGATTTCTGGTTCCTCTGCCTTTTCTAAAACCAGCTTGAACATCTGGAAGTTTACGGTTCATGTATTTTTGAAGCCTGGCTTGGAGAATTTTGAGCACTGCTTTGCTAGCGTGTGAGGTGAGTACAGTTGTGCAGTAGTTTGAGCATTGTTTGGCATTGCCTTGCTTTGGGATTGAACGAAAACTGATCTTTTCCAGTCCTGTGACCACTGCTGAGTTTTCCAAGTTTGCTGGTATATTGAGTGCAACACTTTCCCAGCATCATTTTTTAGAATTTGAAATAGCTCAACTGGGATTCCATCACCTTGACTAGCTTTGTTTGCAGTGGTGCTTCCTAAGGCCCACTTGACTTCACATTCCAGGATATCTGGCTCTAGATGAGTGCTCACACCATCATCATCATCTGAGTCATGATCACATGATCGTGATCATCTGGGTCATGAAGCTCTTTTTTGTACAGTTCTTCTGTGTATTCTTGCCATCTTTTCTTAATATCTTCTGCTTCAGTTGGGTCCATACAATTTCTGTTCTTTAACAAGCCCATCTTTGCATGAAATATTCCCTTGGTATCTCTAATTTTCGTGAAGAGATCTCTAGTCTTTCCGATTCTGTTGTTTTCCTCTATTTCTTTGCATTGATCAGTGAGGAAGGCTTTCTTATCTCTCCTTGCTATTCTTTGGAACTCTGCATTCAAATGGGTACATCTTTCCTTTTCTTCGGTGTTTTTTGCTTCTCTTCTTTTCACAGCTGTTTTGAGGCCTCCTTGGACAGCCATTTTGGTTTTTTTTTGCGTTTCTTTTCTTGGGGATGGTCTTAATCCCTATCTCCTTTACAATGTCACAAACCTCCATCCATAGTTCATCAGGTACTCTATCAGATCTAATTCCTTAAATCTATTTCCCAATTCCACTGTATAATCATAAGGGATTTGATTTAGGTCGTACCTGATCTAGTGGTTTTTCCTACTTTCTTCAATTTAAGTCTGAATTTGACAATAAGGAGTTCCTGATCTGAGCCACAGTCAGCTCCCAGTCTTGTTTTTTCTGACTGTATAGAGCTGCTCCATCTTTGGCTGCAAAGAATATAATCAATCTGATTTTGGTGTTGACCATCTGGTGATGTCCATGTGTAGAGTCTTCTCTTGTGTTGTTGGAAGAAAGTGTTTGCTATGATCAGTGCATTCTCTTGGCTTAAATCTATGAGCCTGTGCCCTGCTTCCTTCTGTACTCCAAGGCCAAATTTGCCTGTTACTCCAGGTGTTTCTTGACTTCCTAGTTTTGCATTCCAGTCCCCTATAATGAAAAGGACATCTTTTGGGGGTTAGTTCCAGAAAGTCTTGTAGGTCTTCATAGAACCATTCAACCTCAGCTTCTTCAGTGTTACTGGTTGGGGCATAGACTTAGATTACCATGATGTTGAATGGTTTGCATTGGAAATGAACAGAGATCATTCTGTTGTTGTTGAGTCTGCATCTAAGTACTGCATTTCAGACTCTTTTGTTGACCATGATGGCTACTCCATTTCTTCTAAGGAATTCTTGCCCACAGTAGTAGATATAATGGTCATCTGAGTTAAATCACCCATTCCAGTACACTTTAGTTCCCTGAGTCCTAAAATGTCAACATTCACTCTTGCCATCTCCTGTTTGACCACTTCTAATTTGCCTTGATTCATGGACCTAACATTGCAGGTTCCTATGCAATATTGCTCTTTACAGCATCAGACCTTGCTTCTATCACCAGTCCCATCAACAGGGTGTTATTTTTGCTTTGACTCTGTCTCTTCATTCTTTCCAGTGTTATTTCTCCCCTCTTCTCCAGTAGCACGTTGGGCATCTACTGACCTGGGGAGTTCATCTCTCATTGTCCTATCTTTTGGCCTTTTCATACTGTTCATGGAGTTCTCAAGACAAGAGTACTGAAGTGGTTTGTCATTCCCTTCACCAGTAGGCCACATTTTGTCAGAACTCTCCACCATGATCTGTCTGTCTTGGGTGGCCCTATGTGGCATGGCTCATAGTTTCATTGAGTTAGACAAGGCTGTGATCCATGTGATTAGATTGGTTAGTTTTCTGTGATTGTGGTTTCTGTCTGTCTGTCCTCTGATGCTCTCTCTCAGTGCCTACCATCTTACTGGGGTTTCTCTGACCTTAAGTGTGAGGTATCCCCTTGTGCCCCACTCCTGAACTCAGTGGGGTATTTCCTCCCCACGGCTCTCTGCTCCAGCGCTGCTCACAGCCACCACTCGCTGTTCCAGTGCTACATAGCCACTGCTCAAGTCACTAATTCAAGTATAGAATATATGAATAGTTAATAAGAGAACCTTGAACCTCACCTCAAATATTTATATCAAGATTTGAGGTTCATAGCTGAAAACCAAGGATAGAATTTTGGCATTGGTACATGGATATAAAATATTTTCAAATCCTTAACAGAAGTAGATCAGAGGTAACACTCTTCCCACAAGAGAAAATTGTGCTTCCATATTTTTTCCCCTTGAGGGAGCCAGGATGGTGGTCTGTCTCAATCTCTGATAATAACAGTATTTTACCTATGTCTGTTCCTGCATCACCATAGCTTCTCCTAGTGATGAAGAAGAGGAAAATAGAGAAGGTTATCAGGTCTTACTATTACCTGACAGTATTGACTTGCTCTGGACTCCAAGTTCAATGGAACAGGGCCATGGCTTTCCACCACAGTCTGGGTTTGCTCTGCCCCAGTTTAGCTTGTTTGTCTTTGTTGTGATCATGTTCTTTTCAGCCTTTATTAGTAAAATAAGGCTCCTTGCAAGCTTAGTCCACCAGTATGTTCCACTCTGAGTCCTCAAGCTTCTGGTATGGTAGCAGGAACACAAAAGTTCCCATGAAATGCTTGCTGAATAGGCAGAGAATGAAATTATTCAATATGGTCACAAAGGAATAAAAGTAATTCTGCAATATGTTAGCCAATGAAAATAGCTATTCTGATACCTCATTTTTATTTAATTTTGACTTGGGTATGATTTTGAAACATTCCTTTCTTTTTCTCATAATGAAGTAACGAGGTAAGTAGTAAATAGCCAAACTTTCTCACTTGTCATGTCTTATTTGACAAATTACTTAAGCTCCCTGCACTTAAGTGTCTTAATCTCTACCAGAGGCGATAGTACTGTAACCTAATTTGACAAATGTGTGAATTAACTTGGTGATAGCAATCATTTCACAATGCATATCTATGGCAAATCATCATATACACTTTAAATATCTTATAATTCTATTGGCCAATTATACCTCAATAAAACTGATCAATAAATAATCACTGCAATGGAAAAAATAAAATAATAGAATCCAATTAATAGAGTCATTGGGATAATGAAGCTAGAACTTATGAAGCACTTGGAAAAGTGCCTGCCACAAAAAATTTGTGGTTAAGCACATATTTATTTTTTATCAAGTGACTATTTAGGCAGCATGGCACAGTGAATTAAATGAGAATTAAGCATGTGAGCTGTAGTCCTAGTTCTACCACTAGATGTGTGCATGAACTGCTTGGGAACTGGGTTCCTCTGTAGAAAGGGGGTGTTGGACCAATAACTTTGAAAGTGCTTCTGGTTCTAAAGAAATTCTATGAACTTCTGAACTATTTGGGCAATGGACCTCTAAGAAGTTTGGCTTTGGAAATGATTGCTAGTCACTAGCCCAGTGACATATGACAGTGTGTCATTTTCCTCTCTTTTTGATATCTTACTTCTTCTGTGTATTCATGTTGTCCACTAATTTTACTTTGCTTTTTGCTGTTTTTCAGTGGCTAAGTTGTGTCTGATTTTTTGTGACCCACCATGGACTGTAGCCCACCAGGGTTCTCTGTCCATGGAGTTCTTCAGGCAAAAACACTGTAGTGGGTTGCCATTTCTTTCTCCAGGAATTCCATCCTGAAGGAAGATTAAAAACTGGTGTGACTTATACTTGAAAACTACTAAATTAACAAAAAAAAAAACTTTTAATTTAAAAAATTTTCTGATTCTTTATAAAAACTAATGACTTAAAGAGCTGAACCCCTTAGAGAAAAATAGAGAAAGGTCATCATTTTCTGAGTTCATCCTAAATTAAGACTTCTTAATATTATCTTAGTGTTTATTGTTTTGTGGGCAACTTTCTAGAAACCTAGACATCCTCATAATATAAGGGCTATCTTTAAAACAGCCCTCAAACAAAATATAACATGTTTAGTCAATTTGATACTTTAGATTTCTAATGTACAACTCCTCATTGATTTAGAAATTCCAAAGTTGAATTTTTAGGCTCAAATACTAGCATGATATTCCCATCTATTTAAGATGATTAATATCTTGGTTCCAATACTAGAACTTCTATTTATATATTTTAAAAATTCCATTCCACTTTTATTAATCTGAGGCCTTACAAATAGCTGTGAAAAGAAGAGAAGCAAAAAGCAAAGGAGAAAAAGAAAGATATAAGCATCTGAATGCAGAGTTCCAAAGAATAACAAGGAGAGATAAGAAAGCCTTCCTCAATGATCAATGCAAAGAAATAGAGGAAAACAACAGAATGGGAAAGATTAGAGATCTCTTCAAGAAAATTAGAGATACCAAGGGAACATTTCATGCAAAGATGGACTTGATAAAGGACAGAAATTGTATGGACCTAACAGAAGCAGGAGATATTAAGAACAGGTGGCAAGAATACACAGAAGAACTGTACAAAAAAGAGCTTCACGACCCAGATAATCACCATGGTGTGATCATTCACCTAGAGCCAGACATCTTGGACTGTGAAGTCAAGTGGACCTTAGAAAACATCACTGTGAACAAAGCTAGTGGAGGTGATGGAATTCCAGTTGAGCTGTTTCAAATCCTGAATTGACTCATTGGAAAAGACCCTGATCCTGGGAGGGGTTGGGGACAGGAGGAGAAGGGGATGACAGAGGATGAGATGGCTGGATGGCATCACTGACTCGATGGACATGAGTTTGGGTAAACTCCGGGAGATGGTGATGGACAGGGAGGCCTGGCATGCTGCAATTCATGAGGTCACAAAGAGTCGGACACAACTGAGTGACTGAACTGAACTGAACTGAACTGATGCTTTATAAAAACATAACATATTATGTTTAGTTGTGTACACTGTGTTGGATGCTCAAACGTGTATGCGTTAGGAATGCAATCAAAACAGTTTGGTAACTACTTCTTTGGATAAAATAGCATGTAAGTGTGGGCTAAAATTTTGGTCAAATATTCTTATACTGATTAATTTATTGAGTATTAGGTACATACTGTATGTCAGTCCCATGCTAGGCATTAGCTGTTCATAAGCTTTTGTTTCAAAATTATGTTTTTTACCTTGAAAATATTTTATAGTAAATCCACATGGCACATTATTGGGAAAGACCAAACATATAGCCATATGATAGAGTTTATCCATGTCAGATCAGCCTCTCTTTACTTGAATATCTTTGATCTTCTTACCTCCACTCTTCATTGCAAACACATGCATGCTTGGCAAACTGGTAAATGTGAGATAATCAAATATAGAGTTACGTCTGAAAACAAAACAAATGAAAAGGGACTCTCTCATAGGATCAGTAGAAGTTTCATGCATAGTAGGTTTGGTACTTCGTGGTTGGCTGAAACCTGGGAGAGGGAAAATTAGAGGATACCAATAAGGAATTGCCTAGAATCAGAAAAAATGGACTAAATTTTGGAAGGAAGATTGGGGAGGCTCAGGGTTCCAGATGTTTAGCAGCCCTCCAAAGATGGTGTAATCTGTTACTAAGAAGTCTTAGAGGTCATCAATGAAGGAGTTTAAGTTTATGGTATCATAGGGCTTCCTTGGTGGCTCAGATGGTAAAAAATTTCCCTGACAATACAGGAGATCCTGGTTCAATCCCTGGGTTGGGAAGATCTCCCGGAGAAGGGAATGGCAACCCACTCCAGTATTCTTGCTCGGATAATTCCATGGGAGGAACTTGGCAGGCTACAGTCCATGGGGGTCACAAAGAGATGGACATGAATGAGCAACTTTCACTTTCACTTTTCGGGGCCTCAAGTTAATTGTATAATGCTTATATAGAGAAGAATGTGTGTGGTTGTTACCCAACACAGCATCTGGGATGCTGAACTTATGTACTTAAATTTTTTTTTTTTTAGTTTTTTAAAAAATTAGATTATAATTGCTTTATAATGTTGTGTTAGTATCTTCTGTGCAAAGAAGTGAATCAGCTATATATATACATATATCCTCTCCCTCTTGAACGTCCCTTCCGCTCCCCCTAGTCCATCCCTCTAGGTCATCACAGAGCACTGAGCTGAGCTCCTTTTGGTTTATAGCATGTTCCCACTGGCTATCTATTTTACACACAGTAGTGTATAGACATCAACTTTACTCTCCGAATTCGTCTCAACCTCCCCTTCTTGTAATGTGTCCACATATCCATTCTCTATGTCTGCATCTCTTTGATATGCATCCATCTACTGGAAACCTGTTTAATATTAACAGGTGCAGTCTTGAATCTGAAATTTCAACCGCCTTAAACATTCACAAAAATGTTGATGGAATTTGTAGGAAATTTTAGGAAGAAGGACAGAGGGAGACTAATGAATAGCTTACTTGATTTTGTGAATGCTTGTCATCACAGGCATAATGATTAATTTACCAATGTGATTTAGACCAGTATTAAGTAAGAAATTTTAAAAGTACTTTACAAGTAGTTATTGAAAAAAGCATAGATAATTAGGTCTGGGTTATGATGCTATTCATAGTAAGATGCAAAGCCAATCATATGCTTTACTTCTGGGGTCTTAGTACTGGCACTCCAAAAGGGCAAATCATTTAAGTGCAGGAAAAAAGAGAAAGCAAGCCTGGCAAGAAGTTGTTTACTGCCTCCCTCTTTAGTCAGTCCAGTAGAGTCAGGTCCAGGCATCCCAGTTTGTCAAGGGCCTTTGAAGTCTCAATCATCAATAAGTTGTGAATCTGTGACTCTGGAACTTGCTACTTTGCAAGCCTGCCTGTTGAACCTGACTTTCTGTTGATGTTCAGTGATTAGAGAGATGAAAAGGGACCATTAAGAACAAGGGATGGGACTTCCTTGACAGTCCAGTGGGTAAGACTTCACCTTCCAGTGTATGGGCTGTGGGTTCAATCCCTGATTGAGGAACTAAGATCCTATATGCCTTTTGGCCAAAAAACAAAACATAAAACAGAAACAGTATTGTAACAAATTCAATAAAGATTTGTAAAATGCTCCACATTAAAAAAAAAACAACCTTAAACATAGAAACTAGTGATGCAACAGTGCAGACTTCACTGGAAAACCTATGGGGTTCTGCCCCACAAAAAAAGCGGGGGCTTGCTTTTTCTTTTTAATTTGTTTATTTATTTTAATTGGATGATAATTACTTTACAATATTGTGATGGTTTTTTACATACATCAATCTGAATCAGCCATGGTCACAAATGTGTCCCCTCTGTCCTGAATCACTTTCCCACCTCCCTCCCCACCCCATCCCTCCAGATTGTCAAAGAGCACCAGCTTTGGGTGCCCTGAGCCATACATTAGACTTTCACTGGCTGTCTATTTTACATATGGTAATGTATATGTTTCAATATTATTCTCTCAAATTATCCCACCCTCTCCTTCTCCCACTGAGTTCAAAAGTCTGTTCTTTATTTTTGTGTCTCCTTTGCCGCCCTACACGTAGGATTGTCAGAACCATCTTTCTAGGTTCCATATATATGCATTAATATATAATATTTGTCTCTCTCTTTCTGACTTACTTCACTCTGCATGCATAATAGGCTCTAGGTTCATCTACCTCTTTAGAACGGACTCAAATGCATTCCTTTTTATAGTTGAGCAATATATTCCATTGTGTATATATACCACATCTTCTTTATCCCTTCACCTGGCGATGGACATCTAGGTAAAAATGGGCTTTAGAAATGCAAAATAGAGCAATTCTGGCAGGGTAGAACCTGACTTAAATACACAGATCCAAAAATAAAGTGAGGGGAAGTCAGTATTGTACTTGAGATTGGAACTCACCAGCAAATCCAGTAGTCTGGCCAACATAGCACACCCCAACCCACTCAGTATCCCTGATGGGTCATGAAGAAATACCACAAATCCATAGGCTTGGACAGAAGGACCTGTCAAGGCAAGCAGACTGGTGTTCAATCAGGCTTGACTCTGTGTAATCTAGCAGGGGCTTCTCCCAATTTTCACCTTCTTGGTGTCTCTGTAATCTCCAGGGAATAGCAATTGCAGCTATTTTCCATTGATCAACCAATCAATCAATGAATCCCTGCCCTTTGGAGCTTTCATTTAGTGAGGTGTCAAAGAAGCTGACAACATATTCACAGCATTTCAGGAGTTAGAATAAATAGGACTCAGAGTAATTCTCTAGCAGTTTACTGGTTGGGACTCTACTTCCACTGTTAGGGACCTGGGTTCAACCACTGGTTGGGAAACTAAGATCTCACAAGCCCATGGCAAGACCAGTTGCTTTTTTCTTTTTTAAGAATAAATATGAATCATCGATGAGAGTGAGCAAGAGAATCCAGGCCACTCCATTCAGTCCTGACAGTATATCTCTGTGAGGTGGCCGTAACGGTTCTATCAGGGCCGCCTCTCACGTGAGGAAGAGCAGATGGAGATGGAGAAATGGAATCAGGCAAGCTGGACTTGGATTCTAGCTCTACCGTCTATGGCATAACCTTCTTCAAAAGTTTGCTTCAGATTCTTTACCTGTAAAATGTGGACCAGAGCATCCATCTTACCTGTTTGTGGTGCAGATTAAGTAAGAAACAGGCTTTATTTTCTTGTGACAGGCTTTATTTTTGGGGCTCCAAAATCACTGGAGATGGTGACTGCAGCCATGAAATTAAAAGATGCTTGCTCCTTGGAAGAAAAGTTATGACCAACCTAGACAGCAGATTAAAAAGCAGAGACATTACTTTGCCAACAAAGGTCCATCTGGTCAAAGCTATGGCTTTTTCAGTAGTCATGTATGGATGTGAGAGTTGGACTATAAAGAAAGCCTAGCACCAAAGAATCGATGCTTTGGAACTGTGGTGTTGGAGAAGAATTTTGAGAATCCCTTGGACTGCAAAGAGATCCAACCAGTCCATCTTAAAGGAAATCAATCCTGAATATTCATTGGAAGGACTGATGCGGAAGCTGAAGCTCCAATACTTTGGCTGCCTGATGTGAAGAGCCAACTCATTAGAAAAGACCTTGATGCTGGGAAAGATTGAACGCAGGAGAAGGGGAAGACAGAGGACAAGATAGCTGGATGGCATCACCAACTCAAAGTACATGAGTTTGAGCAAGCTCCAGGAGATGGTGATGGACAGGGAAGTCTGGCGTGCTGCCATCGGACATGACTGAGTGACTGAACAGCAACAGTAACATACAAATTCCTCCATAAGAGTCCAACTTAAAAATTCAATGCTATATTTTTCTTCTTTTATTTTTGACAAACATGGTTATGTATTTATGGCAATTATGTAACCTTTTCTCATACTTTTGAGGCTGATAATATAAACAGCGCCATCATTTTTTTATATTTGAGTTAAACTGATATAGGGAGTGACTGGGTGCATTTTTTGATCCTACTCAATTTGGATACCCTCTCATTAGCAACCTTCTGTAAAAATCTTTATTAATTTAATCTGGATCTTCTTTCCATTTTGCTCACCCATTTGAGGTTTCTGCCATAGGCAATCTTCCTATATTTTCTATTCATGTTAATCCAAGTGGTTCTCAGTGCAATGGTTGGAAGAAAACAATGGCAAAAGAAGTGTATGTGTGAGGAAGAAGAAGGCAGTGGATGTCTGAGGTTCATAAATCTGTCCTTGAATCTCTGTGGGCTAGGAGGGAGCTCTGGGCCAGAAGAACCTCTGTGGATTAAGAGTTAAAGCTCAAGGTGAGTAAATGAGCAACTTCATGAAGCTGCCAGGACCATCCAGGAAAGTAATGTCTCCAGAACCCTGAGCATTTTGCTTGGCACATAGGAGGTACTTGATTTTCCTTCCTTTATTCCTGGCAATACCATAAAACAAACCTCAGTTTTCATTAGATTATATGAGTAGGTGAGACAACTTTGAATATGCATTATTCTATACCAGAGTGGGCAAATCATATGAAAATGAGGCACTTGGGGAATGGAAGAGCTATGTTCTGGAGTAACACTGGTATCCTGTGGCTAGAAAGACACATTTTTCATAAGTGGCTGGAGCTTGTCCCTCAGCTAGATACATCCTGTTTATGGTGACTTTCTCTAAAGCCATGATTAATGTGGGCTTTAAAAAATTGTTTTTCTTTGTGTTATGTAAATAGGGTTTCTTTCCAGTATGGCTGAATGCTGGTTTTAATTAAGTTTAGGAAGAAAGAGGAGGGGAGGTTGGAGAGCCTGACCAAGCTGAAGAGCAGCAGTGGAAATCAATTTTATGTTTGGAGCATGGCATTTGGAAATAGAATAAATAATATGAAAGAGAGCGCTTCTTCAAATGGGAAGGTAATGAACATGCTTAATATTGTTCTCATTTTGGCTTAGGGCAGGATTCTTGCTTTGAAAAGAAGAGTTTTCCTGTTTTAATTACTAACTCTACCTATTTTACACATCTCATGCCATGAACCACCTTCCTTTTTATCTTCCTCCTGAAGAAAGTCACTATTTTATGAAAGTCAATTGTGCTCTTCAATGAATAGTATGCTTGTTGTGTTTCTTTGGCCATAATGTAATTGAAATTTGGATTGAGACTAATCTATACTGGACCAAAGTTAATTATGATGCAGAGAGGATATTGTATTACTTTTGGTTAAAATTTACCTTTACTCAGCATGCTCTTTTCTTACAAGAAATACAAATCAGAGGTGTAAACATGTTTACTTAGGAAAAAAATTATTTTCAAGCACTTGAATAACATACATTTATTTATAATAGTTATGCTAATTAGAAACTATTCTCATCTATTTCTGAGAACACATTCTTAAGAGCTCCCAGTCAATAGGAGGATGAATGGATACACGCTGAGACAAATTTAAATTATTGTGGGTATTTGGGAGTTGCAAAACAGTATTTCTTCAAAAATATTTCCTTATCTAGATTTTTTTCATGATTTTGGCCTGACCTTCCCCTCTGCTAGTTCAAATAAGTAAAAGTAGTCTGCATCCCCAAATCATTCTTGAAAGTTCTGCCTCCCAACTTCCAATCAATGGTGTCTCCCTGGCAGTTTATGTCCTTGTAGACAGCTCTTCATCGGAGGCAGTGAGCAAGCTCACTAAGGCTGATTGGCTCCATCTCTGAAATATGATTAGGGTGAAACATGTGCATTGTTTAATGGAAAGGAAAACTCTAAATTTACGGCAGTCATGCTTCTTGTGGGGAGGTCAAAGAGTGAGTAGATTATGGGTTGAGGGGATAAAGAAGGGAGAAGAAAGATTTATGTGCTCTGTGGTATTTGAAACCAGCTTACAACTGGTCCCCAGATTCAGTGATTTTACATATTGTACTGTTGGAGAACACAGATTCAAAATTTTTGAGTAACTCTCAAAGATACCTCTTATGAGCTTCCCTGATCGATATACCCCTTGATTAATCTTAAAAAGAAAAGAAAAAAATATTGCAAAGTGTCTCTTTTCTTGAAAAAAAAAAAAAAGAACCATTTGGCTGGCAGCCACTGGGTAAGTGCTTGAAGGTACTAATTCAGTGACTTACAAAGCTTTGTGAATTTGGGCAACTCCTTAACTTCCCTTTGCACCATCATTATAAAGATGTATCATAGGAAGAAATTATTTCATACACAGTCAGTGGAAAGAATTCAACACTATACATTCATTTGAAAAGGAGGAGCAGAGAAGGTAAATGATTTGAGTCGCAAGAATGATCCCATCTGCCTTTCTACTTAATGAATTTCCCAGGAAAATATGAAATGGAAGGTATGAACTGATTCTTCCTTCACTGAGTCTTAATTCTCAAGGTCATCTTATCAAATGAGCATCTCAACAAACCTAGCATTTCCACTATTTTAAGAAACATTATGTTATTTTGTACAGAAAGATCCTAATGTATAGGTTGCCTCTTCCTCTGAGACTCAGTTGAACACTGAAGGAGGTAAGACTGGTTGGTTACATTCATTGAGAGATGATATTCCTGTCACTGATACAGTGCCTTTCTTCCTCAGGTATTTGCAATGAGAATGCAGACAAGTTTCTTCGTTTTTTGTTTTTTTTTTTTTTGCCTCATACGTTAACTAGAATTTAACTTCATTTTTTAAAAAATTATTTATTTTTAATTGAAGGATACTGCTAAGCTGCTAAGTCACTTCAGTCGTGTCTGACTCTGTGCGACCCCATAGATGGCAGCCCACCAGGCTCCCCCGTCCCTGGGATTCTCTCAGGCAAGAACACTGGAGTGGGTTGCCATTGCCTTCTCCAATGCATGAAAGTGAAAAGTGAAAGTGAAGTCACTCAGTCGTGTCTGACTCTTCATGACCCCATGGACTGCAGCCTACCAAGCTCCTCCGTCCATGGGATTTCCCAGGCAAGAGTACTGGAGTGGGGTGCCACTGCCTTCTCCGAATTGAAGGATAATTGCTTTATAATGTTATGTTGACTTCTGCCATATAGCACCATGAATCAGCCATAGATATACATATATGCCCTCCCTCTTGAACCTCCCTTCCACCTTCAACCCCATCCCACCCCTCTAGGTTATCACAGAGCCCTGGTTTGAGTTCCCCGAGTCATATAGAAAATCCCCACTTTTTTATGGCTATTCTTAAAAGGTGGCTAGGTTTTAGAGGCAGAAAATAGAAGAGTGGTGAATAGAGCCACTAGTAAAGAGGCTAGAGGGAGAGAGAAATGGCAGTTTAATAGGCACATAATTTCTGTCTGAGATGATGGAAAAGTTTTGGAAACAAACTGTGGTGATGGTTGCACGACATTATAAATGTGCTTCAGTTCA
>SJYT01051616.1:445136-527238 GCA_006410635.1 Cephalophus harveyi | reverse complement strand
CTCCCCCCTCCACCCCCCGTCCTTGATTAATCTGGAACTGTATTATAACATGAAACACATTGATGAGATGTTGGCAAAGAAACCTAATTGGTGTCTAGTGGCAAACGATAGATTCTATTCTATTAATATCTACACCCATCTCTTCCCTGATAGCTCAGTTGGTAAAGAATCCACCTGCAATGTAGGAGACCCCAGTTGGATTCCTGGGCCAGGAAGACCCATTGGAGAAGGGATAGGCTACCAACTCATATTCTTGGGCTTGCCTTGTGGCTCAGCTGGTAAAGAATCTGCCTGCAATGTGGGAGACCTGGGTTGGATCCCTGGGTTGGGACCCCTGGGTTGAGACACAACTGAACGACTTTCACTTCACTGCACACCTATCTCAATCCTAACAAGGAACAGCAGCAATTCTTCAATGTGATAAGGATGGGTGAAGAACAAGGAGAACATTTTCCTTTTCCCCAAAGTGGATCTTGCTCCTTTCTTACTAAAGTGTTCAACCTCTCTCCACATGGTAGCTGGGTATGACGCTCAGTCCATTACATAGCGCGTTAACAGAGCCTACCTTAGAAAGTCAGAAAGGAAAAAACAGTAAACGTTTCTAGTTGGAGGATGTGAGGTTGGAGGAATGGCAGATTTGGCAAATTCTTAAAAATAAAAATCCATAAATTAGCAAATGAAATTTCTCAAGAAGATAGTGTCTCTAATATGTTTAGTATTCATTATCTAAAGTCTCTTTCCTGCAAATATGTAGCAAGCCTCAGCAGAATTCCCGGTTGGGTAATACCATTTCTTTGTAGATGATAATATTAAGACATCCAGGGTGATGGTTGAAAGCAGAAGCTTTGGAGTTGAATTGTCTGGCTCCTAACCCTGGATTCACTACTTTGCCATCATGTGTGTGATCTGTTAAGTGACTTCTCCTGACTAAACTTTCAATTCTTCAACTGTAAAACATCATTTGGTTACTATAGAGACTAAAAGAAATACTGTGTTTAAAGTGGTTGCCACAGAATAAGCACTCAATAGATGTTAGCTCTTTGTCTCTGGATTTTGATTTATTTACCACATGACCCCTCAGAATGCCTCAGAGAATCAGATTAAAGAACTCAAACTGTCTTACTGGTTGGGGACCTACAGATGGTGCTATGACCTCATCTGCTCTATTTTCTAGGAATATGGTAAGCATTGACCAGGAACCCCTCAGCAAGATCCAGTAAGGATGGGAGCCAGAGCAGCAAATGGGGTAGAAGGCAGGAAACTGAACTGATGCAGTGGAAAACTCTTCTCTTTCATCTTTGAACCCCATCTTGGACTGTTTTCTCTGAAATTTAGCCAGTGTGTTTTATTGAATGAGCAGACTTGATGCCTCTAAACTCCTCTCCTCCCCAAGCGATCATGAACCCATTACCCTTAAAACTATCCTCTTTTTAATGCTAGTGGTAAATAATCTGCCTATCAATGCAGGAGATGCAGGTTCAATCCCTGGGTCAGGAAGATCCCCTGGAGAAGGAAATGACAACTCACTCCAGTGTTCTTGCCTGGAAAGTTCCATGGACAGAGGAGCCTACAAGCTACAGTCCATGGGATTACGAAGAGTTGGACATGACTGAGTACACACACACGCGCGCACACACACACACACACACACACACACTATGATTTTAACTTGATACATTGGCCATCAGAAAACTATGTTCTCCAAAAAATTTTTCAAGACATGAAATCTTCATTAGTTGCTGCATCGTGCATGCCAAGTCACTTCAGTCATGTCCAACTCTTTGCAACCCTATGGACTAGTAGCTTGCCAGGTTTCTCTGTCCGTCACACACACACACACACACTATGATTTTAACTTGATACATTGGCCCTGTCAGAAAACTATGTTCTCCAAAAAATTTTTCAAGACATGAAATCTTCATTAGTTGCTGCATGCGTGCATGCCAAGTCACTTCAGTCATGTCCAACTCTTTGCAACCCTATGGACTAGTAGCTTGCCAGGTTTCTCTGTCCGTGGGATTCTCCAGGCAGGAATACTACTTGGTTGCCATAGCCACTTTCCACACCTTTACCAAAAGCAAGAATTATTTTTAGTCTTCTGGTTGTTGTTACTACCAAGACTAGACAAAATTCAATGACAGGGGCTTGCCTGGTGGCTCTGTGGTAAAGAATCTGCCTGCCAATGCAGGAGCCACATGTTCCATCCCTGGTCAGGAAGATCCCACATGCCCTGGAGCAACTAAGCCCGTATGCCACAGCTACCAAGCCTGTGCTCTAGGGTCAGGGAGCCGCAACTACACAGCCCATGTGACGCAACTAACTAATGAAGCCTGGGCATCTGTATACAGCCTGTGCTCCACAACAGAAGCCACCTCACTGAGAAGCCTGTGCACTGAAACTGCAGAGTAGCCCCCACTTGCCTCAAACAGAGAAAAGCCTGCACAGCATCGAAGACCTAGCATGGCCAAAAATAAATATATAAATAAAATTATTAAAAATTTCAATGACAAAAATGATTTTAGTGAATTTAAAAAATTGGCAAAACTGATGATTCTGAAACAAACACTATTCAGTTAGGCAACTTCCTATAAGTTTTTACTTTTATATCAAAACAACTTAAACTTTTAGACATAGGGTTTTCACATCTAAGATTTTCTGTATTAGTCTTCTGTATAAAGAGAAAACCTAAGGGAAGATATTTTCTGTACGTGTATTAACTGTGCACATGTAGTATTGGAGACTAATGATATAATACATCTATACGTAAATTAGGCAAAAGATCATGAATATCAAAAAGGGTATGAGAGAAATATGCTAGTGAATCAGCTACAATAAGAAGAAAATATAAATGGGAGAGTCATGTGAGTTACAAGTTAGTCAGTTCAGGCTTCACAAGAAACCCCTTAGTGAAACCATTGAACAGTAGTGCATCACAGAGCACTAATGTTCAAGGTAAACTAGAATGATTCTTTTGGAACTCAGTGCTCCCTAGTTTTTTTATTTCACACACAAAAAATATCTCAAGCCATCAGGTATTAAAAGTATCATCTTATTACTTGAAAGATGAAAGTGAAAATTTTAAGCTATTGTAGCTGTATCATTTGCAACACCATATGGCTTTAAAAGCTTGGAAATGACATTCCCATAAGGCCATCAACTTAAACTGTTGATGAAAAGTACAATCTACTTAATACAGTTTTCACTGATCAGAATAGAAATGCATTAAGAGGATGGGAAATGTATTCGGTTGAGGAACAATTACACTCAATATGCTCAGTTATATAGTTTATAAAGATATAATTATGTGATGATATATGCTTGAAAATATTCCCCATGCTCTGTTAACAGAAATAGAACATCCTAAGTAGAATACTTGGGAGACGTCTTAGTTAGCAGGAAGATGCAATGTGCCAGTTATCAATTTATTGTCTTTGATACAAATCCATCTTTCTTTGACCTGCTTTGGGACACTATGAACATTTCTCTATTGCCAGCTGTCTCTGTTAATAATATTGAGGGCACTTGGAGGGACTCTACCAGAGGAGGGGGCTTCTCGCCCTGCTTCTGGAGTGCTTTGTTTTCCACCTCCATTGTGGCTGCACGTGATATGAGAGAGGCCTGACAGAAGCACCTTACAGTGAGTTTGTCCAGAGAATTTCTCTTTTTCCCTGTAGACTAAGCTGCACTGGATACTGACCAGGTTCTTGGCCTCCTCCAGTTCAGTTCCGTTCCGTTCAGTTCAGTTGCTCAGTCATGTCCAAATTTTTGCAACCATGGACAGCAGCACGTCAGGCTTCCCTGTCCATCACCAACTACCAGAGCTTGCTCAAACTCATGTCCATCAGGTCGGTTATGCCATCCAATCACCTTATGCTCTGTTGTCCCCTTCTCCTCCCACCTTCCATCTTTCCCAGCATCAGAGTCTTTTACAATGAGTCAACTCTTCGCATCAGGTCACCAAAGTACTGGAGATTCAGCTTCAGTATCAGTCCTCCCAGTGAATTTTCAGGACTAATTTCCTTTAGAATTGACTGGCTTGATCTCCTTGCAGTGCAAGGGACTCTCAAGAGTCTTCTCCAACTCCACAGTTCAAAATCATCAATTCTTCAGCGCTCAGCTTTCTTTATGGTCCAACTCTCACATCCATACATGACTACTGGAAAAACCATGGCTTTGACTAGATGGATCTTTGTTGGCAAAGTAATGCCTCTGCTTTTTAATATGCTGTCTAGGTTGGTCATAGCTTTTCTTCCAAGGAGTAAGCATCATTTAATTTCATGGCTGCAGTCACCATCTGCAGTGATTTTGGAGCCCAACAAAATAGTCTATCACTGTTTCCATTGCTTCCCATCTATTTGCCATGAAGTGATGGGACCAGATGCCATGATCTTTGTTTTTTGAATGTTGAGTTTCAAGCCAGTTTTTTTCACTTTCCTCTTTCATGTTCATCAAGAGGCTCTTTAGTTCTTCTTTGTTTTCTGCCATAAGGGTGGTGTCATCTGGATATCTGAGGTTACTGATATTTCTGCCAGCAATCTTGATTCCAGCTGTGCTTCATCCAGCCCGGCATTTTGAATGGCAATGGCACCCCACTCCAGTACTCTTGCCTGGAAAATCCCATAGACAGAGGAGCCTGGTGGGCTGCAGTCCATGGGGTCACTAAGAGTCGGACACGACTGAGTGACTTCACTTTCACTTTTTACTTTCCTGCATTGGAGAAGGAAATGGCAAGCCCACTCCAGTGTTCTTGCCTGGAAAATCCCATGGATGAAGGAGCCTAGTGGCTGCGGTGCATGGCATTGCTAAGAGTCAGACACAACTGAGCAACTTCACTTTCACTTTTCTCTTTCATCCATTGGAGAAGGAAATGGCAACCCACTCCAGTGTTCTTGCCTGGAGAATCCCAGGGACGGGGGAGCCTGATGGGCTGCAGTCTCTGGGGTCGCACAGAGTCGGACACAACTGAAGCAACTTAGCAGCAGCAACTCTTCATATAAGTTAAATAAGCAGGGTGACAATATACAGCCTTGATGTACTCCTTTCCCAGTTTGGAACCAGTCCATTGTTCCATGTCAATAGAAATTGGCTAGAGGCCAGACAAGAAATCCAGGCAAGGCTTTATTGGGATTCCTGCTGCAACAGAGGGACAGTGAAACAGAATATTTTCCTTTGCTTCCTCACTCACTCCCCAGGAGATGGAGGGGGCGAACTTGTTCTTTATATGGGGTGAGGGTAAGGGTTTGTCCAGATGTCCACCCTGCTTTTACTCCCAACCCCATATTTTGCTCTGGACTCTTCAAAAGTGACAGTTGGGTTTTTCACTCTCTTTGTATCTTTTGCTCAGAATTTGTCCCAACTGTGCATGCACAGTTATTTTTAGTCCCATACGGTTTCTTTGTATTTTATTGCTGGAGGAGAGGTGTGTCCAGGTGCAAACACTGCATCACAGCAGCAAAGGGTCCCAATCCCCAGCCTGTCCCATGGCCACACTCTCTCCCACAGGATCTGAACCTCAGCCTTGTGTGGTGGGTACCCTCTGTTAAAGTCTTTGCTTCTTCTTTGGACATTTTTTCTCTCAATCCTGGAGGTGGAAGCTGCTTCTTCTATTTCCTCTTCTTGTGCTCCTTAGTGTCCTCTCTTAGCCCTTTTAGTTAACTGCTTTTTACCACAAAAATTCTTATATTAAATTTTGCCTGCTCAAATTACTAGTGTGGTGTGTGACCCCTAACTGGATCCTGATTAGTAAATGAGACAGGAAGAGTCAATCCTGGAGGTGGAAGCTGCTTCTTCTATTTCCTCTTCTTGTGCTCCTTAGTGTCCTCTCTTAGCCCTTTTAGTTAACTGCTTTTTACCACAAAAATTCTTATATTAAATTTTGCCTGCTCAAATTACTAGTGTGGTGTGTGACCCCTAACTGGATCCTGATTAGTAAATGAGACAGGAAGAGGAGGCTGATTGACTGATGAGGCCAGCCTTTCTCGATCTACTTACCCTGGGAAAAAAAACGGAAATAATTTTCAGGTCCCAAGGAATCCTTACTTAGAAATTATTAAATCTCTGATTTATATTATCAGGAAGGTGTAGATAATAATGGTCAATGTTCTGTTTAGAAGAAAATGATGATTTTCTGCAGATTTACTTATTTTGATCCACCTACTACAGTATTTTTTTATGTGGTTCTCCCTCCCTACAAAGGATCACAATTCTACTGCAAATCATTAGTGTAGATAGAGAAAACTTTCCTAATTTTCCAAAGTTTTCCCTCTGTTCAGTCCAGTCACTCAGTTGTGTCCGACTCTTTGCGACCCCATGAATCACAGCACGCCAGGCCTCCCTGTCCATCACCAACTCCCTGTATTCCCATCTCTTTCAGAATTTTCCACAGTTTATTGTGATCCACACAGTCAAAGGCTTTGTGGTAAATAATCTGCCTATCAATGCAGGAGATGCAGGTTCAATCCCTGGGTCAGGAAGATCCCCTGGAGAAGGAAATGGCAACTCACTCCAGTGTTCTTGCCTGGAAAGTCCCATGGACAGAGGAGCCTACAAGCTACAGTCCATGGGATTACAAAGAGTTGGACATAACTGATTGCACACACACACACACACACACACACACACACACACACACACTATGATTTTAACTTGATACATTGGCCCTGTCAGAAAACTATGTTCTCCAAAAAATTTTTCAAGACATGAAATCTTCATTAGTTGCTGCATGCGTGCATGCCAAGTCACTTCAGTCATGTCCAACTCTTTGCAACCCTATGGACTAGTAGCTTGCCAGGTTTCTCTGTCCGTGGGATTCTCCAGGCAGGAATACTACTTGGTTGCCATAGCCACTTTCCACACCTTTACCAAAAGCAAGAATTATTTTTAGTCTTCTGGTTGTTGTTACTACCAAGACTAGACAAAATTCAATGACAGGGGCTTGCCTGGTGGCTCTGTGGTAAAGAATCTGCCTGCCAATGCAGGAGCCACATGTTCCATCCCTGGTCAGGAAGATCCCACATGCCCTGGAGCAACTAAGCCCGTATGCCACAGCTACCAAGCCTGTGCTCTAGGGTCAGGGAGCCGCAACTACACAGCCCATGTGACGCAACTAACTAATGAAGCCTGGGCATCTGTATACAGCCTGTGCTCCACAACAGAAGCCACCTCACTGAGAAGCCTGTGCACTGAAACTGCAGAGTAGCCCCCACTTGCCTCAAACAGAGAAAAGCCTGCACAGCATTGAAGACCTAGCATGGCCAAAAATAAATATATAAATAAAATTATTAAAAATTTCAATGACAAAAATGATTTTAGTGAATTTTAAAAATTGGTAAAACTGATGATTCTGAAACAAACACTATTCAGTTAGGCAACTTCCTATAAGTTTTTACTTTTATATCAAAACAACTTAAACTTTTAGACATAGGGTTTTCACATCTAAGATTTTCTGTATTAGTCTTCTGTATAAAGAGAAAACCTAAGGGAAGATATTTTCTGTACGTGTATTAACTGTGCACATGTAGTATTGGAGACTAATGATATAATACATCTATACGTAAATTAGGCAAAAGATCATGAATATCAAAAAGGGTATGAGAGAAATATGCTAGTGAATCAGCTACAATAAGAAGAAAATATAAATGGGAGAGTCATGTGAGTTACAAGTTAGTCAGTTCAGGCTTCACAAGAAACCCCTTAGTGAAACCATTGAACAGTAGTGCATCACAGAGCACTAATGTTCAAGGTAAACTAGAATGATTCTTTTGGAACTCAGTGCTCCCTAGTTTTTTTATTTCACACACAAAAAATATCTCAAGCCATCAGGTATTAAAAGTATCATCTTATTACTTGAAAGATGAAAGTGAAAATTTTAAGCTATTGTAGCTGTATCATTTGCAACACCATATGGCTTTAAAAGCTTGGAAATGACATTCCCATAAGGCCATCAACTTAAACTGTTGATGAAAAGTACAATCTACTTAATACAGTTTTCACTGATCAGAATAGAAATGCATTAAGAGGATGGGAAATGTATTCGGTTGAGGAACAATTACACTCAATATGCTCAGTTATATAGTTTATAAAGATATAATTATGTGATGATATATGCTTGAAAATATTCCCCATGCTCTGTTAACAGAAATAGAACATCCTAAGTAGAATACTTGGGAGACGTCTTAGTTAGCAGGAAGATGCAATGTGCCAGTTATCAATTTATTGTCTTTGATACAAATCCATCTTTCTTTGACCTGCTTTGGGACACTATGAACATTTCTCTATTGCCAGCTGTCTCTGTTAATAATATTGAGGGCACTTGGAGGGACTCTACCAGAGGAGGGGGCTTCTCGCCCTGCTTCTGGAGTGCTTTGTTTTCCACCTCCATTGTGGCTGCACGTGATATGAGAGAGGCCTGACAGAAGCACCTTACAGTGAGTTTGTCCAGAGAATTTCTCTTTTTCCCTGTAGACTAAGCTGCACTGGATACTGACCAGGTTCTTGGCCTCCTCCAGTTCAGTTCCGTTCCGTTCAGTTCAGTTGCTCAGTCATGTCCAAATTTTTGCAACCATGGACAGCAGCACGTCAGGCTTCCCTGTCCATCACCAACTACCAGAGCTTGCTCAAACTCATGTCCATCAGGTCGGTTATGCCATCCAATCACCTTATGCTCTGTTGTCCCCTTCTCCTCCCACCTTCCATCTTTCCCAGCATCAGAGTCTTTTACAATGAGTCAACTCTTCGCATCAGGTCACCAAAGTACTGGAGATTCAGCTTCAGTATCAGTCCTCCCAGTGAATTTTCAGGACTAATTTCCTTTAGAATTGACTGGCTTGATCTCCTTGCAGTGCAAGGGACTCTCAAGAGTCTTCTCCAACTCCACAGTTCAAAATCATCAATTCTTCAGCGCTCAGCTTTCTTTATGGTCCAACTCTCACATCCATACATGACTACTGGAAAAACCATGGCTTTGACTAGATGGACCTTTGTTGGCAAAGTAATGCCTCTGCTTTTTAATATGCTGTCTAGGTTGGTCATAGCTTTTCTTCCAAGGAGTAAGCATCATTTGATTTCATGGCTGCAGTCACCATCTGCAGTGATTTTGGAGCCCAACAAAATAGTCTATCACTGTTTCCATTGCTTCCCATCTATTTGCCATGAAGTGATGGGACCAGATGCCATGATCTTTGTTTTTTGAATGTTGAGTTTCAAGCCAGTTTTTTTCACTTTCCTCTTTCATGTTCATCAAGAGGCTCTTTAGTTCTTCTTTGTTTTCTGCCATAAGGGTGGTGTCATCTGGATATCTGAGGTTACTGATATTTCTGCCAGCAATCTTGATTCCAGCTGTGCTTCATCCAGCCCGGCATTTTGAATGGCAATGGCACCCCACTCCAGTACTCTTGCCTGGAAAATCCCACAGACAGAGGAGCCTGGTGGGCTGCAGTCCATGGGGTCACTAAGAGTCGGACACGACTGAGTGACTTCACTTTCACTTTTTACTTTCCTGCATTGGAGAAGGAAATGGCAAGCCCACTCCAGTGTTCTTGCCTGGAAAATCCCATGGATGAAGGAGCCTAGTGGCTGCGGTGCATGGCATTGCTAAGAGTCAGACACAACTGAGCAACTTCACTTTCACTTTTCTCTTTCATCCATTGGAGAAGGAAATGGCAACCCACTCCAGTGTTCTTGCCTGGAGAATCCCAGGGACGGGGGAGCCTGATGGGCTGCAGTCTCTGGGGTCGCACAGAGTCGGACACAACTGAAGCAACTTAGCAGCAGCAACTCTTCATATACTGTCTCTTATACACATCTAGATGTGTATAAGAGACAGCCCATGGACAGAGGAGACTGGTGGGCTACAGTCCATGAGATTGCAAAGAGTCAGACATGACCAAATGGCTAATACTTTACTTTTTGCTCATAAAGCTAAACAACGGTCATACCTAAAGGGAAATAGGGTGACCCTGGTGGCTCAGATGGTAAAGCATCTGCCTACAATGCGGGAGACCTGGGTTCGATCCCTGGGTGGGGAAGATCCCCTGGAGAAGGAAATGGCGACCCACTCCAGTATTCATGCCTGGAAAATCCCAGGGACAGAGGAGCCTGGTGGGCTACAGTCCATGGGATCACAAACAGTCGGACACGACTGAGCGACTTCACTCAAGGAGAAGTAAGTATACTGTCTACTTCACTAATTTGAGCCCAATTGAGTGACATCTATTTCATATAAGAGATCATCAATCTGCTGTTTCAATAGAAGCCCCACATGGAAGGTAGGAAATCCGGAACGAACACTTATACTTTCAAGTAAATACAGATACAAATAAATAATAAAGAAATACAAATAAACTGTGCTTGTGTGTTTGAGAAGCTTAATAACCCTCTAAATAATCATTGTCATTAATCCAGATTCTGACCGAGAATTATGAATCAAATCCTATCTCTTCCATTTACCAGGAGAGAAACTTAGGCATGCTACTTACTTTTTTCTGGGCTTCATTATCATCAACTATTAAATGGCAACAATTTTAGTAGATTTTTAGAATAATCATGAGGTTTAAATGACTAGATGCATAGATAGAGATATGAGTAAGAATGTAGGTATATATTTATCTTTATCAATTAGAGCAATGTCTTGGGAGAGGAAGTGCTATACAATATCGTTTATTATTTTCAATCACTGCTAAATGATACCTCTGTATTTCCCTCCTATGAAAGGAGCCATATAAGTATCTAGTAATTCCCATTATTTTTTCCTAGATCACATTTAGAATTCCTATCAATAATTCTTTCCTTATCTATACCCTATCACCTCTATCTGAGGTGAAACCCATTAAAAAAAAGTAGGAAAACAACATTGACAGTAATCACCAAAATTGCCTTTTTGTGATGGTTATTAGGGGGTACTTATTAACTTCATTTTTAACTTAGGATTTTGTCATGATGTTTTCTTGTATCTGCATACTGTAACTTGCATTATCTATTCTAAAACATATTACAGATGAGCTGTACATATATATATGTTTTATAAAATTGCAAATCTCACACGTTTAGCTTTCAGTGTATGAGGTCCACTGCGAACCGAATTGATGGATATTTACTAGGGTGTACTTAACAATGAAAACAAGCTAGTGTTATTTATTACATTTCTTAAATCAAGTGGAAAGTAAACAAACCTATAAATTCCCTTGATATGTGTTATTTAAGGTGTATAGCATATTTTGAAAACTTTAAGAATAAGTAAGTTTATAATAAAATTTCAGAAGGTCATTTTAGTCTCAGAACATTAATTTTTATAAATTAGAGGATAATTACTTAACACTATTGTGATGATTTTTGCCATACATCAATATGAACTGGCAATAGGTATACATTAATTTTGTGCTATATGAATCAATATATACTTCTTTCTATCTTGTGAAAAAGTAGCAGTAAGAAAAGATTGAAGCTTTATCACTATAAGGAATTTCATTCATTTTACAAGAGTTGAAATAGAATATGATTGTTTTCTGTGTGCATATGACTTCATATATCCAAAATATGAACTTATATCATTTAAAATGCACATTTATATCTTAAGGATGTGTATTTCTATGAAGTAATTTTAAGACATTTAATATAAATATGTGCCAAAGAATTGATGCTTTTGAACTGTGGTGTTGGAGAAGACTTTTGAGATTCCCTTGGACTGCAAGGAGATCCAACTAGTCAATCTTAAAGGAAATCAGTCCTGAATATTCATTGTAAGGACTGATGCTGAAGCTGAAGCTACAATACTTTGGCCACCTGATGCGAAGAACTGACTCATTGGAAAAGACCCGTATGCTGGGAAAGATTGAAGGCAGGAGGAGAAGGGGATGAGAGAGGAGGAAATAGTTGGATGATATCACCAACTTGAAGGACGTGAGTTTGAGCAAGTTCCAGGAGTTGGTGATGGATAGGGAAGCATGGTGTGCTGAAGTCCATGGGGTTTCAAAGAGTCGGACATGACTGAGCGACTGAATTGAATATAAATATGACTAAAGTACTTTGGCCACCTCATGCGAAGAGTTGACTCATTGGAAAAGCCTCTGATGCTGGGAGGGATTGGGGGCAGGAGGAGAAGGGGACGACCGAGGATGAGATGGCTGGATGGCATCACTGACTCGATGGATGTGAGTCTGAGTGAACTCCGAGAGATGGTAATGATCATTTAAATGGATTTCATTTAAATTTCATTTGAATTTCATTTTAAAAAGAAATAAGATCATTTTTTGATCTGTGGTGACCTAAATGGAAAGAAAATCTGAAAATGAGTGGATATATGTATACAAAAAAAATTCAATTACTATGCAGCAGAAACTAACACAACACTGTAAGGCAACAATACTTCAATAAAAATTTATTTAAAAATTAAATGAAATAAGATCATTTTTGTCTGTCCTTTTGATGCTTGGTATATCAGAAAAAATAATCTTACCCATGTAAATAGTTGAATACTGCAGCAAAATGTTTATTGTTTTTCTTTCTTTCTTTTTATTTTTTTTTTGCATTTTTTTTAACTTTACAATATTGTATTGGTTTTGCCATACATTGACATGAACCTGCCATGGGTGTACATGTGTTCCCCATCCTGAAACCCCCTCCTATCTCCCTACCCATCCCATCCCTCTGGGTCATCCCAGTGCACCAGCCCTGAGCACCCTGTATCATGCATCGAACATGGACTGGCGATTTGTTTCATATATGATGATATACATGTTTCAATGCCATTCTCCCAAATCATCCCACCCTTTCCCTCTCCTACACAGTCCAAACGACTGTTCTATACATATGTGTCTCTTTTGGTGTCTCACAAACAGGGTTATCATTACCATCTTTCTAAATTCCATATTTCATATTTCATAAAATTACCATATTTCTAAAGTATATATATGAAATTTCTAAATTTCATATATATACTTTAGTATACTGTATTGGTGATTTTCTTTCTGGCTTACTTCACTCTGTATAATAGGCTCCACTTTCATCCACCTCATTAGAACTGATTCAGATGTATTCTTCTTAATGGCTGAGTAATATTCCATTGTGCATATGTACCATGGCTTTCTTATCCATTCGTCTGCTGATGGACATCTAGGTTGCTTCCATGTCCTGGCTATTATAAACAGTACTGCCATGAACATTGGGGTACATGTGTCTCTTTCAGTTCTGGTTTCTCAGTGTGTATGCCCAGCAGTAGAATTGCTGGGTCATATGGCAATTCTATTTCCAGTTTTTAAAGGAATCTCCACACTGTTCTCCATAGTGGCTGTACTAGTTTGCATTCCTACCGACAGTGTAGCAGGGTTCCCTTTTCTCCACACCCTCTCCAGTATTTATTGCTTGTAGACTCTTGGATAGCAGCCATTCTGACTGGTGTGAAATCATACCTCANATCTCCACACTGTTCTCCATAGTGGCTGTACTAGTTTGCATTCCCACCAACAGTGTAAGAGGGTTCCCTTTTCTCCACACCCTCTCCAGCATTTATTGCTTGTAGACTTTTGGATCGCAGCCATTCTGACTGGTGTGAAATGGTACCTCATTGTGGTCTTGATTTGCATTTCTCTGATAATGAGTGATGTTGAGCATCTTTTCATGTGTTTGTTAGCCATCTGTATGTCTTCTTAGGAGAAATGTCTGTTTAGTTCTTTGGCCCACTTTTTGATTGGGTCATTTATTTTTCTGGAATTAAGCTACAGGAGTTGCTTGTATATTTTTGAGATTAATTCTTTGTCTGTTGCTTCGTTTGCTACTATTTTCTCCCATTCTAAAGGATGTTTTTTCACCTTGCTTAGAGTTTCCTTTGTTGTGCAGAAGCATTTAATTTTACTTAGGTCCCATTTGTTTATTTTTGCTTTTATTTCCAATATTCTGGGAGGTGGGTCAAAGAGGGTCCTGCTGTGGTTTATGTTAGAGAGTGTTTTGCTTATGTTTTCCTCTAGGAGTTTTATAGTTTCTGGTCTTACGTTTAGATCTTTAATCCATTTTGAGTTTACTTTTGTGTATGTTAGACTTCCCTGGTGGCTCAGATGGTAAAGCATCTGTCTACAATGTGGGAGACCTGGGTTCCATCCCTGGGTCGGGAAGATCCACTGGAGAAGGAAATGGCAATCCACTCCAGCACTATTGCCTGAAAAATCCCATGGACAGAGAAGCCTGGTAAGCTACAGTCCATGGGGTCGCAAGGAGTTGGATACGACTGAGCGACTTCACTTTCCTTTCACTTATGGTGTTAGAAGATGATCTAGTTTCATTCTTCTACAAGTGGTTGATCAGTTTTCCCAGCATCACTTGTTAAAGAGATTGTCTTTTCTCCATTGTATATTTTGCCTCCTTTGTCAAAGGAAAGGTGTCCATAGGTGCATGGATTTATCTCTGGACTTTCTATTTTGCTCCATTAATCTATATTTCTGTCTTTGTGCCAGTACCATACTGTCTTGATTACTGTGGCTTTGTAGTAGAGCCTGAAGTCAGGCAGGTTGATTCCTCCAGTTCCATTCTTCTTTCTCAAGATTGTTTTGGGTCTTCGAGGATTTTTGTATTTCCATACAAATTGTGAAATTATTTGTTCTAGTTCTCTGAAAAATACCATTCGTAGCTTGATAGGGATTGCATTGAATCTATACTCATTTTCACTATATTGATTCTTCTAATCCATGAACATGGTATATTTCTCCATCTATCTGTGTCCTTTTTGATTTCTTTCACCAGTGTTTTATAGTTTTCTATATATAGGAAACTCCCATGGATGGAGGAGCCTGGTGGGCTGCAGTCCATGGGGTCGCTGAGTCAAACACGACCGAGTGACTTCACTTTCACTTTTCACTTTCATACATTGGAGAAGGAAATGGCAACCCACTCCAGTGTTCCTGCCTGGAGAATCCCAGGGCTGGCAGAGCCCAGTGGGCTGCCATCTGTGGGTCACACAGAGTTGGACACGACTGAAGTGACTTAGCAGCAGCAGCAGCATATATAGGTCTTTTGTTTCTTTAGGTAGATATATTTCTAAGTATTTTATTCTTTTCGTTGCAATGGTGAATGGAATTGTTTCCTTAATTTCTCTTTCTATTTTTTCATTCTTATTGTATAGGAATGCAAGGGATTTCAGTGTGTTGATTTTATATCCTGCAACTTTACTATATTCGTTGATTAGTTTAGTAATTTTCTGGTGGAGTCTTTAGGGTTTCCTATGTAGACGATCATGTCATCTGCAAACAATGAGAGTTTTACTTCTTCTTTTCCAATCTGGATTCCTTTTATTTCTTTTTCTTCTCTGATTGCTGTGGCTGAAACTTCCAAAACTATGTTGAATAGTAGTGGTGAGAGTGGGCACCCTTGTCTTCTTCCTGACTTCAGGGGAAATTCTTTCAATTTTTCACCATTGAGGATAATGTTTGCTGTGGATTTGTCATATATTGCTTTTCTTATGTTGAGGTATGTTTCTTCTAGTCCTGCTTTCTGAAGGGTTTTTTATCATGAATGGATGCTGAATTTTGTCAAAGGCTTTCTCTGAATCTATTGAGATAATCATATTGTTTTTATCTTTCAATTTGTTAATGTGGTGTATTATATTCATTGCTTTGTGGATATTGAAGAATCCTTGCACCCTTGGAATAAAGCCCACTTGGTCATGAGGTATGAGCTTTTTAATATTTTGTTGGATTCTGTTTGCTAGAATTTTATTAAGGATTTTTGCATGTATGTTCATCAGTGATATTGGCTTGTAGTTTTCTTTTTTTGTGTGGCATCTTTGTCAGGTTTTGGTGTTGGAATGTGTTTGGAAGTTTATCTTCCTCTGCAATTTTCTGGAAGAGTTTGAGTGGGATAGGTGTTACCTCTTCTCTAGATTTTTGGTAGAATTCAGCCATGAAGCCATCTGGTCCTGGGCTTCTGTTTGCTGGAGGATTTCTGATTACAGTTTCAATTTCTGTGCTTGTGATGGGTCTGTTAAGATTTTCTATTTCTTCCTGTTCAGTTTTGGAAAGTTGTACTTTTCTAAGAATTTGTCCATTTCTTCCAAGTTGTCCATTTTATTTGCATATGGTTCCTGATATAGTTTCTTATGATCCTTTGTATTTCTGTGTTGTCTGTTGTGATCTCTCCATTTTCATTTCTAATTTTGTTGATTTGATTATTCTCCCTTTGTTTCTTGATGAGTCTGGCTAATGGTTTGTCAATTTTATTTATCTTCTCAAAGAAACAGCTTTTAGCTTTGTTGATTTTTACTATGGTCTCTTTTGTTTCTTTTGCATTTATTTCTTCTTTAATTTTTAAGATTTCTTTCCTTTTACTAACCCTGGGGTTCTTCATTTCTTCCCTTTCTAGTTGCTGTAGATGTGCTGCTGCTGCTGCTAAGTCGCTTCAGTCATGTCCGACTCTGTGCAACCCCATAGAGGGCATCCCATCAGGCTCCCCCGTCCCTGGGATTCCCTAGGCAAGAACACTGGAGTGGCTTGCCATTTCCTTCTTCAATGCATGAAAGTGAAAAGTGAAAGTGAAGTCGCTCAGTTGTGTCCAACTCTTTGCGATCCCATAGACTGCGGCCTACCAGGCTCCTCCATCCATGGGATTTTCCAGGCAAGAGTACTGGAGTGGGTTGCCATTGCCTTCTCCTGCTGTAGGTGCAGAGTTAAGTTATTTACTTGACTTTTTCCTTGTTTCTTGAGGTAAGCCTGAATTGCTATGAACCTTCCCCTTAGCACTGCTTTTACAGTGTCCCATAGGTTTTGGGTTGTTGTGTTTTCATTTTCATTTGTTTCTATGCATATTTTGATTTCTTTTTTGATTTCTTCTGTGAGTTGTTGGTTATTCAGCAGTGTGTTTTTCAGCCTCCATATGTTGGAATTTTTAATAGTTTTTCTCCTGTAATTGACATCTAATCTTATTGTATTGTGGTCAGAAAAGATGCTTGGAATGATTTAAATTTTTTTGAATTTACCATGGCTAGATTTCTGGCCCAGGATGTGATCTAACCTGGAGAAGGTTCCATGTGCACTTGAGAAAAAGGTGAAATTCATTGCTTGGGGGTGAAATGTCCTATAGATATAAATTAGGTCTAACTGGTCTATTGTATCTTTTAAAGTTTGTGTTCCCCTGTTAATTTTCTGTTTAGTTGATCTATCCATAGCTGTGAGTGGGGTATTAAAGTCTCCCACTATTATTGTGTTATTGTTAATTTCCCCTTTCATACTTGTTAGCATTTGTCTTACATACTGCAGTGCTCCTATGTTGGGTGCATATATAATTGTTATATCTTCTTCTTGGATTGATCCTTTGATCATTATGTAGTGGCCTTCTTTGTCGCTTTTCACAGCCTTTGTTTTAAAGTCTATTTTATCTGATATGAGTATTGCTATTCCTGCTTTCTTTTGGTCTCTATTTGCATGGAATATCTTTTTCCAGCCCTTCACTTTCAGTCTGTATGTGTCCCTTGTTTAGAGTTGGGTCTCTTGTAGACAACATATATAGGGGATCTTGTTTTTGTATCCATTCAGCCAGTCTTTGTCTTTTCGTTGGGGCATTCAGCCCATTGACATTTAAGGTAATTATTGATAAGTATGATCCCATTGCCATTTACTTTATCATTTTGGTTTCGAGTTTATACTCCCTTTCTGTGTTTCCTGTCTAGAGAAATCCTTTAGCATTTGTTGAAGAGCTAGTTGGGTGGTGCTGAATTCTCTCAGCTTTTGCTTGTCTGTAAAGCTTTTGATTTCTCCTTCATATTTGAATGAGATCCTTGCTGGGTACAGTAATCTGGGCTGTAGTTTATTTTCTTTCATCACTTTAAGTATGTCCTGCCATTCCCTTCTGGCCTGAAGAGTTTCTATTGAAAGATCAGTGGTTATCCTTATGGGAAGCCCCTTGTGTGTTATTTGTTGTTTTTCCCTTGCTGCTTTTAATATTGTTCTTTGTGTTTGACCTTTGTTAATTTGATCGATATGTTTCTTGGGGTATTTTGCCTTGGGTTTATCCTGTTTGGGACTCTCTGGGTTTCTTGGACTTGGGTGATTATTTCCTTCCCCATTTTAGGGAAGTTTTCAACTATTATCTCCTCAAGTATTTTCTCATGGTCTTTCTTTTTGTCTTCTTCTTCTGGGACTCCCATTATTCGAATGTTGGAGCGTTTCATATTGTCCTGGAGGTCTCTGAGATTGTCCTCATTTCGTTTAATTCGTTTTTCTTTTTTCCTCTCTGATTCATTTATTTCTACCATTCTATCTTCTATTTCACTAATCNTTCTTCTTCTGGGACCCCTGTGATTTGAATGTTGGGGCATTTAACATTGTCCCAGAGGTCTCTGAGGTTGTCCTCATTTCTTTTAATTCTTTTTTCTTTTTTCCTCTCTGCTTCATTTATTTCTACCATTCTATCTTTTATCTCACTTATCCTATCTTCTGCCTCCATTAGTCTCCTGTTGATTACCTCTAGAGTGTTTTTAATCTAATTTATTGCATTATTCATTATTGATTGACTCTTTTTATTTCTTCTAGGTCCTTGTTAAACATTTCTTGCATCTTCTTGTTCCTTGTCTCCAGGCTATTTATCTGTAACTTCAATTTGTTTTCAAGGTTTTGTATCATTTTCACTATCATTATTCAGAATTCTTTATCAAGTAGATTCCCTATTTCTTCCTTGTTTGGTTTGGTGGGCATTTATCCTGTTCCTTTGCCTGCTGGGTATTTCTCTGCCTTTTCATTTTGTTTAGATTGCTGTGTTTGGGGTGACTTTTCTATAATCTGGCAGTTTTGGGTTCCTCTTTATTGTGGAGGTTGCTCACTGTGGGTCGAGTTGTATGGGTGGCTTGTCAAGGTTTCCTGGTTGGGGAAATTTGTGTCAGTGTTCTGGTGGATGGAGCTGGATTTCTTCTCTCTGGAGTGCAATGAAGTGTCCAGTAATGAGTTTTGAGATGTCAGTGGGTTTGGTGTGACTTTGGGAAGCCTGTATATTGAAGCTCAGGTCTATGTTCCTGTGTTGCTGGAGAATTTGCATGATACATCTTGCTCTGGAACTCGTTGGCCCTTGGGTGATGCTTGGTTTCATTATAGGTATGGAGGCATTTGATGAGCTTCTATCAATTGATGTTCCCTGGAGTCAGGAGTTCTCTGGTGTTCTCAGGATTTGGACTTAAGCCTCCTGCCTCTGGTTTTCAGTCTTATTCTTACAGTAGCCTCAAGACTTCTCCATCTATACAGCACTGATGATATAACACTTATGTTAATGATGAAAAGTTTCTTTACAGTGAGGGACACCCAGAGAGGTTCACAGATTTACATGGAGAAGAGAAGAGGGAGAAGGGAGATAGAGGTAACAAGGAGGAGAAGACTAAGCTAGCCAGTAATCACTTCCCTATGTGCTCTCCACAGTCTGGAACCCTCAGAGATGTTCACGGAGTTATACAGAGAAGAGAAGAGAGAGGGAGGAGACAGAGGTGGCCAGGGGCATAAAGGGGAAATCAAAAGGATAGAGACAGATCCAGACAGTAATCAGTTCCCTAAGTGTTCTTCACAGCCTGGAACACACAAAGAATTCACAGAGTTGGGTAGAGAAGAGAAGGGGGAGGGAGGGATAGAGGCGACTTGGTTGAGAAAAAGGAGAGTCCAAAGGGAGAGAGAGCAGTCAATCCAGTAATGTCACTCCCAAGTAAAAATGGGTAGGTACTGAAGATTGGGTTTGTAAAGGTACAAAGTTGATAACAAACACCAAAAAGCAAAGATTAAAAATCTAGAGTAGAGGTTAGATTCTCAAAAATACAATATTAAAAAAGTCACAAAAATTATAAAATATATATATGAAGTTTGCTTTAAAAATAGGGTGGTATTTTTTGGCAAGGTAATAGTAGGTTGTAAAAATGAAAATTAAAGGAACAATAGGGGACTTAAAAATAATTTTTTAATTTAAAAAATGATAATAGCAAAAATATATCTAGGACTTTCTCTGGAGCTGTTTGCAGACAGTGTAGGGTCAGTTTATTTTCAGATAGTTCCTTGGTCCACCTTGTACTTCTCAAGGTCTATAGGCCCCTTCCTATGTAGTCAGTGCTAACTGTAGGGTTTTAATCTATTGCACCTGTCACTTCCAAAGCGGCTCCCTCTGTTTATTTTGGCTTCTTCTGTTTGCCGGTCTCTTCAGTGTCTAATTTCTGCCCTGACAAAAGAGGGGTGGTGGTGGTCACTTTTTTTAGGCTCACTTGTTCAGTCGTGCTGTGGGGAGGGAGGAACACTGCAAACATATATCACTGGCTTATGCTCACAGTGATTCAGCCACACTGGGTTTGCCCCTGCTCACAGCCAGTGTGCTTGCCCAGTCTACACTACTCAGGCTCTAGGTTGCTCTGCCGGGAACTGTCTGATGCTGGCCCTGGGTTGTATGCACTCCCCAGGTCTAAGCCGCTCAGGTTCAGGTTCTTGGGTACTCCACAAAGGTGCAGACTTGGTTGGGCCTGCATTTTGTGCCCATCCCAGGTCCAAGCAGCTCAGGTGAGATGCTTGGCATAGTCATCCCCAATTGAAAGCTGTGACTTATCGCCTCCCTCATCCCTGCCACTCGGTTTTCTGGATGTACAACCGGTGTGCCTTCTCAGGTGTGCCGTGTGTCTCTTCTTGATAGCTGATCTCTGGCTGCGACCCTCCTGGTGGATGTCAACCATCCAGAATCCCAAGAGGTCTTGGTTAGCAATGAAGCCTGCTTGTAGTTTGGTAGAGAATGACTCTCTGGGGCCACAATTGCCCCCTTCTGGCTCTGGCTGCCCTCGCCTGCCTGTCTCTGTCGGGGGATGGGCCGGTCCACAGCTGGTTAGTTCTGCTCAGTCCTTTGTTCTGTGAGCAGGCCTGGTGATGTCTTGCTGCTGCTACTGCTGCTAAGTCTCTTCAGTCATGTCCAATTCTGTACGACCCCAGAGCTAGCAGCCCACCAGGCTCCCCTATCTGTGGGATTCTCTAGGCAATAACGCTGGAGTGGGTGGTGTCTTAGGTTAGGGCTTTTCACGGGATAACTATCCCATAGTCTGGGTTGCTGTCTCAAGATAGTTCCCTCAGATTGCCCTTGGGGCATTCAGGCCCAGTCCTTACCCTAAGCAATGCAGCCTGCGCTTCCCTGTCCAGCCCCCGCTTGCTAGTGGGGGATGAGAGCATCTGGGCTGTTGCTCCGCTGGGAGTTGCTGTTAGGCACGTAATCTGTGGGGTTTAATTATTTATTTATTTTTCCTCCTGGTTATTTTGCCCTCTGAGATTCCAAGGCTCGCCGGAGAGAGTGTTTCCTGGTGTTTGGAAACCTCTCTTTTTTAAGACTCCCTTCCTGGGATGGATCTCTGTCCCTACCTCTTTTGTCTCTCTTTTTATGTTTTATATTTTGTCCTACCTCTTTTGAAGACAATGGGCTGCCTTTCTGGGTGCCTGATGTCCTCCGCCAGCATTTAGAAGTTGTTTTGTGGGATTTGCTTGGCATTCAAATGTTCTTTCGATGAATTTGTGGGGGAGAAAGTGGTCTCCCCATCCTATTCCTCTGCCATCTTAGGACCACCCTTTTATTTCTTTTTTGAATTTGGCTGTGCCAGGTCTTCGTTGCGGCATGTGGGATCTTTGGTTGCAGCATGTGAACACTTAGTTGTGGCATGTGATATCTAGTTCCCTGACCAGGGGTCAAACCCAGGCTCCCTGCATCAGGAGCTCGAAGTCTCAGCCACTGGACCACAGGGAATTCCATTATTGTTTTTCTATGAATGGCAGGATATCCTTATTTTGCCAAAATCCAAAACTTGTCTAGGGGCAAGACAGTACATCTCATCTTTTGTGTGTGATCAAATTGTAGATCACGAATTTCTTTCTCTTCTATCAAAGCCAAGCACAGAACATTCAGGGAAAAAAAAAAAGTTTCCTCACCCAGCCATCCATTTGAATTGGAAGGAAAAAAAAAAAAAAAAAAACTGTTCAATTTTGCTCTCTGTTATTTCCAGGTCATTTTTAGTAAGACTCACAACTTGCTGGTTTCTTCTAATCCCAAGCAGAAGTGAAATGTGTTTGAAATATCGCTTTACAATGTGATTTTTTCAGACTCAAGTTTCCTTTTAAATACAAGATCTTGTATTTACAAATATGTATTTAAAAATACAAATCTTGTCACTTAAGTTCAGACATTTTCTTCAGGGCCTTACAGAGACTTATTCAGCTTGTTCATGGGATCAAAAATGTCTGCTTAGAATGCTGGTTTCTGTAGCTATTCTTTATCTTCAATGTACCCAGCAGAATCTGGCCTCCTGTTTTCTTGAAAGCAGTCCTGCAATTCACCTTTCAGTTCAACCCCCCTGTTAAGAAGTCTTCCTTTGCCAGCCACAAGATATCTGTGGTAGCAGGACACTTGTGTTCTTTGTCCAGTTTTTTTTTTTTTTCATAGACTTTTAAACATTTTTGAATGAATAGCTCTCTGTTTAATAAAGTTAAGCATTTTTTTTTGTAGCATCACCATAAGTTTTTAAAATCATTTCCCAGAATTTTTCAATAGCACCTCTCTTTGAAGAAGTCAGTCTGCTGTGATAATATCAGGATTTTTTTTTTTTTAAATAACTAATGGTGAAACCTGCCATGGAACTGGCCATTAATGGGACACCATTAGTTATACTTACCTCTGGGATAACCATCTTTTCTAGAAACGAAGGCACTCAACATTTCCTCAGTTTTTCTTGCTTTGCTCTACCCTTTCCCACTGAAAAGCTTTTCTTAAATATTATCATCATTAAAAAATCTTACAAATGCTACAGAATATCTATTTCTGAGGTCTGTTAACTCATCAACCTGGGTAAGGAAATTCTGCTTCTCCAGTTTTTTATACAAAGCCTCTTCAGTATCATGTGACTTGTCATTGCTATGTTGATTTATTGTACTTTTGAGAGTGGAACATTCTCAGTGTCTCATATTACATGCAGTAGACTAAATAATGGCCCCCAAAGATATCCCTGGAAATTGTGAATGTTAACTCTGCTCTGTCTTCACATGTAAAAGCCATTGATAATTGGCCTTTAGTGTAAAAATGGACTTCTTTTATGTCTTTTATTTTATCAGTGCAGTGAAATTATTCAGATGACTGTCATTTTCATCATTAACCTCAACAGAACTTTCCACAAGCCTAGGTGTAAACTCTTTCTCTTTCATCTTATGACTCATCTTTGAAAATCATCACAGGTGATCATTGGTCATGTAAAACATAATTTTTAATATAAAATAGAAAGGTATAAAAACATAACCAAATGAGAAGATTGCAGGGAATGTGAAGACTTTACAATGCAATTTAAATTTTACATACAACAAATAATCCATATTCTGCAATGTTTACAATAATAGCAAAGCTACATAAACAGCTGAGTTGTGGCACACCAAATTTCCTTCTTTAGAATAAAAATTTCCCTGTGATTTTCCATTACACTAGTTAAGTTTACTCACCACTTTTATGGCAGCTGGTGGTTTGGTGGCTTACAAGAGGAGGTTTGGGGAGGCAAATGGAAAAGAGAGGCTGACGTCATCAGCCTATAATCACCATCCATGCAGTACAGTCCTCAACCATTATCACACTGAAAGCTGAGAATGTGCTAACTTAATGAACATGGTCCTACTGTGTGTCACACAGTGGGGCTAAAGACCTCTGAATGAAATTGCTAGCAGGGCTGTTGGGTCACTATCCCCCACTGTAAGCGCTAGCACTGAGCAGCACACAACATATAAAAATGGGGAGTTTTCATTCACAATTTCTTGCTGAACTCACATGTGACATTTCCATGGAACCTGACTGTAAACTCTGATTTAGATTTTTGTGACTACAAGAGTGAAGTAAGCCAAGAACATCTGCTTTTCATTTTTCTTTCTTTAAAATACTTACGGGGGTGGTCCTAAGATGGCGGAGGAATAGGACGGGGAGACCACTTTCTCCCCCACAAATTCATCGAAAGAATATTTGAACGCTGAGCAAATTCCACAAAACAACTTCTGAGCGCTGGCAGAGGACATTAGGCACCCAGAAAGACAGCCCATTGTCTTCGAAAGGAGGTAGGACAAAATATAAAAGATAAAAAGAGAGACAAAAGAGTTAGGGACAGAGACCCATCCCAGGAACGAGAGAGGTTTGCAAACACCTGGAAACCCTCTCACCGGCGGGTCTGTGGGGAGTTTTGGAATCTCCAGAGGGCAACATAACTGGGAGGAAAAATAATAAAGAAATAAAACCCACAGATCTCAGGCCTAATGGCAACTCCCAGCAAAGAAGTAGCCCAGACACTTGCATCCACCACCAGCAAGCGGGGGCTGAACAGGGAGGCGGGGGCTGCTTTGCTTAGGGTAAGGACTGGGCCTGAGCACCTTGAGGGCAATCTGAGGGAGCTAACGTGAGATAGCAACCCAAACTGTGGGAGAGCCAGAGAGAGAGAGAAAGAGAAAGAAAATAGAGAGAGAGAGAGAACTATCCCGCAAAAAGCCCTAACCTAAGGCTTTTCTTAAACCTAACTGCCGGCCCGCTAACAGAACAAAGGACTGAGCAAATACCAGAGGAGAGCTAGCTGGCTGCAGACCGGCCCATCCCCAGCCGGAGGCAGGGAGGCAGGCGGGTGGCAGCCAGAGCCGGAAAGGGACAATCTCGGCCCCAGAGACGGCATCCTCTACCAAACTGCATGCAGGCTTCCAGTTGCTAACCAAGACTTCCTGGGATTCTGGATGGTTGACATCTGCCAGGAGGGTCGCAGCCAGAGATCAGCTCCCCAGAAGAGACACACAGCATGCCTGACACGAACCATGGGGGAGGCGATAGATGCAGCCCCCACCTGGGGAAAGTGAGCTCGCCAAGCACCTGGTCACCTGAGCTGCTCAGACCTGGGAAGGGCACAAAATGCAGGCCCAACCGAGTCTGTGCCTTTGTGGAGTACCCGAGAACCTGAACCTGAGTGGCTTAGACTGGGAAGTACACGCAACCCAGGGCCCGCTTTAGACAGTGCCCCTGCAGAGCAACCTGGAGCCTGAGCAGTGTAGACTGGGAAAGCACACACACCATGAGCAGGGGCAAACCCAGTGTGGCCCAGACACTGCGAGCACTCCCCACACATGCCAGTGATATTTGTTTGCAGTGTTTCTTCCTCCCCACAGCACGACTGAACAAGTGAGCCTAAATAAGTGACCACCTTCGCCTCTTTGTGTCAGGGCAGAAATTAGACACTGAAGTGACCTGCAAACAGAAGAAGCCAAAATAAACAGAGGGAATCACTTTGGAAGTGACAGGTGCAACAGATTAAAACCCTGTAGTTAGCACTGACTACATTGGAAGGGGCCTATAGATCTTGAAAGTATAAGCTGAAACAAGGAACTGTCTGAAACTGAATTGTCTGACCCCACACTGCCCGCAACAGCTCCAGAGAAAGTCTAGATACATTTTGACTATTATCGTTTTTTAAACTTTTAAAATATTTTTAATTTTAAGTCCTCTATTACTCCTTTAATTTTCATTATTATAACCTACAGAGACATTACTTTACCAACAAAGGTCCATCTAGACAAGGCTATGGTTTTTCCAGTGGTCATGTATGGATGGGAGAGTTGGACTGTGAAGAAAGCTGAGCACCAAAGAATTGATGCTTTTGAACTGTGGTGTTGGAGAAGATTCTTGAGAGTCCCTTGGACTGCAAGGAGATCCAACCAGTCCATCCTAAAGGAGATCAGTCCTGGGTGTTCATCGGAAGGACTGATGTTGAAACTGAAACTCCAATACTTTGGCCACCTGATGCGAAGAGCTGACTCATTTGGAAAGACCCTGATGCTGGGAAAGATTGAGGGTAGGAGGAGAAGGGGATGACAGAGGATGAGATGGTTGGATGGCATCACAAACTCAATGGTCATGAGTTTGGGTGAACTCTAGGAGTTGGTGATGGACAGGGAGGCCTGATATTCTGCAATTCATGGGGTTGCAAAGAGTCGGACACAATGGAGCGACTGAACTGAACTGAACTGATTACCTTGCAAAAAATCCCCCTATTTTAAAAGCAAATTTCATATATATTTTTTATAATTTTTGTGATTTTCTTTTTTTTTTTTAATATTGTATTTTTCAGAGTCTAACCTCTACTCTAGATTTTTAATCCTTGCTTTTTGGTATTTGTTATCAATTTTGTACCTTTAAGAATCCAATCTTCAGTACCCATTTTTACTTAGGAGTGTGATTACTGCTTAATTACTCTCTCCCTCTTTGACTCCTTTTTCTCCCCCAGGTCACCTCTATCTCCTCCCACCCTCTTCTTTTCTCTACCCAACTCTGTGAATCTCTTCGTGTGTTCCAGGCTGTGGAGAACACTTAGGAACTGATTACTGTCTAGATCTGTCTCTCTCCTTTTGATTCCCTCTTTTCTCCTCCTGATCACCTCTATCTCCTTCCTCCCTCTTCTCTTCTCTGTGTAACTCCGTGAAGCTCTCTGAGGGTTCCAGACTGTGGAGAGCACATAGGGAAGTGATTACTGGCTAAATTGCTGTCTCTCCTTTTGATTTTCCATCTTCTCCTGGTTACGTCTATCTCCCTCTTCCAACTTCTCTTCTCCATGTAACTCTGTGAACCTCTCAGGGTATCCCTCACTGTGGAGAGTCTTTTCACCATTAACTTAGATGTTTTATCATCAGTGCAGTATGGATGGAGAAGTCTTGAGGCTACTGTAAGAATAAGACAGAAAACCAGAAGCAGGAGGCTTAAGTCCAAATCCTGAGAACACCAGAGAACTCCTGACTCCAGGGAACATTAATCGATTGGAGCTCATCCAAAAGCCTCCATACCTACACTGAAATCAAGTACCAATAAAGGGCCAACAAGTTCCAGAGCAAGACATACCATGCAAATTCTCCAGCAACACAGGAACATAGCCCTGAGCTTCAATATACAGGCTGCCCAAAGTCACACCAAACCCAGAGACATCTCAAAACTCACTACTGGACACTTCATTACACTCCAGAGAGAAGAAATCCAGCTACACCCACCAGAACACTGATGCAAGCTTCCCTAACCAGGAAACCTTGAGAAGCCACTTGTCCAACCCCTCCCACAGGGAGGAGCCTCCACAATAAAGAGAAACCACAAACTGCCAGAATACAGAAAGGCCACCCCAAACACAGCAATCTAATCTAAGATGAAAAGGCAAAGAAATACTCAGCAGATAAAGGAACATGATAAATGCCCACCAAACCAAACAAAAGAGGAGAAGATTGGGAGTCCACCTGAAAAAGAAATCAGAATAATGATAGTAAAAATGATCCAAAATCTTGAAAACAAAATGAAGTTACAGATAAATAGCCTGGAGACAAGGATTTAGAAGAAGCAAGAAATGTTTAACAAGGACCTAGAAGAAATAAAAGAGTCAATCAATCATGAGTAATGCAATAAATGAGGTCAAAAACACTCTGGAGGGAACCAACAGTAGAAAAACGGAGGCAGAAGATAGGATAAGTGAGATAGAAGATAGAATGGTAGAAATAAATGAAACAGAAAGAAAAAAAAAAGATTTAAAAGAAATGAGGACAACCTCAGAGACCTCTGGGAAAATGTTAAATGCCCGAACATTCGAATAATAGGAGTCCCAGAAGAAGAAGACAAAAAGAAAGACCATGAGAAAATACTTGAGGAGATAATAGTTGAAAACTTCCCTAAAATGGGGAAGGAAATAATCACCCAAGTCCAAGAAACCCAGAGAGTCCCAAACAGGATAAACCCAAGGCAAAACACCCCGATACATATTAATCAAATTAACAAAGGTCAAACACAAAGAACAATATTAAAAGCAGCAGGGGAAAAACAACAAATAATATATAAGGGGATTCCCATAAGGATAACTGCAGGTCTTTCAATAGAAACTCTTCAGGACAGGAGGGAATGGCAGGAGATACTTAAAGCGATGAAAGAAAATAACCTACAGCCCAGATTACTGTACCCAGCAAGGATCTCATTCAAATATGAGGGAGAAATCAAAAGCTTTACAGACAAGCAAAAGCTAAGAGAATTCAACACCACTAAACCAGCTCTCCAACAATGCTAAAGGATCTTCTCTAGACAGGAAACACAGAAAAGGTTTATAAACTCGAACCCAAAACGTTAAGTAAATGGCAATGGGATCACACTTATCAATAATGACCTTAAAAGTCAATGGGTTGAATGCCCCAACCAAAAGACAAAGACTGGCTGAATGGATACAAAAGCAAACCCCTATATATGCTGCCTACAAGAGACCCACCTCAAAACAAGGGACACATACAGACTGAAAGTGAAGGGCTGGAAAAAAAGATATTTTATGCAAATGGAGGCCTAAAGAAAGCAGGAGTAGCAATACTTATATCAGATAAAATAGACTTTGAAATAAAGGCTATGAAAAGAGACAAAGAAGGACACTACATAATGATCAAAGGATCAATCCAAGAAGATGTAACAATGATAAATACATATGCACCCAACATAGGAGCACCACAATATGTAAGACAAATGCTAACAAGTATGAAAGGGCAAATTAACAGTCACACAATAACAGTGGGAGACTTTAATACCCCACTCACAGCTATGGATAGATCAACTAAACAGAAAATTAACAAGGAAACACAAACTTTAAACAATACAATAGGCCAGTTAGACCTAATTTATATCTATAGAACATTTCACCCCAAAACAATGAATTTCACCTTTTTCTCAAGTGCTCATGGAACCTTCTCCAGGATAGATCACATCCTGGGCCATAAATCTAACCTTGATAAATTCAAAAAAATCGAAATCATTCCAAGCATCTTTTCTGACCATAATGCATTAAGATTAGATCTCAATTACAAGAGAAAAACTATTAAAAATTCCAACATATGGAGGCTGAACAACACGCTTCTGAATAACCAACAAATCACAGAAGAAATCAAAAAAGAAATCAAAATATGCATAGAAACGAATGAAAATGAAAACACAACAACCCAAAACCTGTGGGACACTATAAAAGCAGTCTTAAGAGGAAAGTTCATATCAATACAGGCATACCTCAAGAAACAAGAAAAAAGTCAAATAAATAACCTAACTCTACACCTAAAGCAACTAGAAAAGGAAGAAATGGAGAACCCCAGAGCTAGTAGAAGGAAAGAAATCTTAAAAATTAGGGCAGAAATAAATGCAAAAGAAACAAAAGAGACCATAGCAAAAATCAACAAAGCCAAAAGCTGGTTCTTTGAAAGGATAAATAAAATTGACAAACCATTAGCCAGACTCATCAAGAAACAAAGAGAGAAAAATCAAATCAATAAAATTAGAAATGAAAATGGAGAGATCACAACAGACAACACAGAAATACAAAGGATCATAAGAGACTACTATCAGCAATTATATGCCAATAAATTGGACAACGTGGAAGAAATGGACAAATTTTTAGAAAAATACAAATTTCCAAAACTGAACCAGGAAGAAATAGAAAATCTTAACAGACCCATCACAAGCACGGAAATTGAAACTGTAATCAGAAATCTTCCAGCAAACAAAAGCCCAGGTCCAGACGGCTTCACAGCTGAATTCTACCAAAAATTTCGAGAAGAGCTAACACCTATCCTACTGAGACTCTTCCAGAAAATTGCAGAGGAAGGTAAACTTCCAAACTCATTCTATGAGGCCACCATCACCCTAATACCAAAACCTGACAAAGATGTCACCAAAAAAGAAAACTACAGGCCAATATCACTGATGAACATAGATGCAAAAATCCTTAACAAAATTCTAGCAATCAGAATCCAACAACACATTAAAAAGATCATACACCATGACCAAGTGGGCTTTATCCCAGGGATGCAAGGATTCTTCAATATCCGCAAATCAATCAATGTAATTCACCACATTAACAAATTGAAAAATAAAAGCCATATGATTATCTCAATAGATGCAGAGAAGGCCTTTGACAAAATTCAACATCCATTTATGATAAAAACTCTCCAGAAAGTAGGAATAGAAGGAACATACCTCAACATAATAAAAGCTATATATGACAAACCCACAGCAAACATTATCCTCAATGGTGAAAAACTGAAAGCATTTCCCCTAAAGTCAGGAACAAGACAAGGGTGCCCACTTTCACTGCTACTATTCAACATAGTTCTGGAAGTTTTGGCCACAGCAATCAGAGCAGAAAAAGAAATAAAAGGAATCCAAATTGGAAAAGAAGAAGTAAAACTCTCACTGTTTGCAGATGACATGATCCTCTACATAGAAAACCCTAAAGACTCCACCAGAAAATTACTAGAGCTAATCAATGAATATAGTAAAGTTGCAGGATATAAAATTAATACAGAGAAATCCCTTGCATTTCTATGCACTGAGAAAACAGAAAGAGAATTAAGGAAGCAATTCCATTCACCATTGCAACGAAAAGAATAAAATACTTAGGAATATATCTACCTAAAGAAACAAAAGACATATATATATATAAAACTATAAAACACTGGTGAAAGAAATCAAAGAGGACACAAATAGATGGAGAAATATACCATGTTCATGGATTGGAAGAATCAATATAGTGAAAATGAGTATACTGTCCAAAGGAGTCTATAGATTCAACGCAATCCCTATCAAGCTACGAATGGTTTTTTTCAGAGAACTAGAACAAATAATTTCAGAATTTGTATGGAAATACAAAAAACCTCGAAGGGCCAAAGCAATCTTGAGAAAGAAGAATGTAAATTGAGGAAGCAACCTGCCCGACTTTAGGTTATACTACAAAGCCATAGTCATCAAGACAGTATGGTACTGGCACAAAGACAGAAATATAGATCAATGGAACAAAATAGAAAGCCCAGAGATAAATCCATACACCTTGGACACCTTATCTTTGACAAAGGAGGCAAGAATGTACAATGGAGAAAAGACAATCTCTTTAACAAGTGATGCTGGGGAAACTGATCAACCACTTGTAGAAGAATGAAACTAGATCACCTTCTAACATCATACACAAAAGTAAATGCAAAATGGATTAAAGAGCTAAACATAAGACCAGAAACCATAAAACTCCTAGGGGAAAACATAGGCAAAACCCTCTCTGACATAAATCACAGCAGGATCCTCTATGACCCACCTTAATGGAAATAAAAGCAAAAATAAACAAATGGGACCTAATAAACTTAAAATCTTTTGCACAACAAAGGAAACTATAAGCAAGATGAAAAGACTGTCTTCAGAATGGGAAAAGATAATAGCAAATGAAGCAATGGATAAAGAATTAATCTCAAAAATATACAAAAATATATATACAAGAAACTCCTGCAATTCAATTCCAGAAAAATAAATGACACAATCAAAAAATCGGCTAAAGAACTAAACAGACATTTCTCCAAAGAAGATATACAGATGACTAACAAACATATGAAAAGATGCCCAACATCACTCATTATCAGAGAAATGCAAATCAAAACCACAATGAGGTACCATCTCAAGCTGGTTAGAATGGGTGCTATCAAAAAGTCTACAAACAATAAATGCTGGAGAGGGTGTGGAGAAAAGGGAACCCTCTTACACTGTTGGTAGGAATGCAAACTAGTACAGCCACTATGGAGAACAGTATGGAGATTCCTTTAAAAATTGGAAATAGAACTGCCATATGACCCAGCAATCCCACTGCTGGGCATACACACTGAGGAAACCAGAATTGAAAGAGACACGTGTACCCCAATGTTCATCGCAGCACTGTTTACAATAGCCAGGACATGGAAGCAACATAGATGTCCATCAGCAAATGAATGGATAAGAAAGCTGTGGTACATATACACAATGGAATATTACTCAGCCATTAAAAAGAATACATTTGAATCTGTTCTAATGAGGTGGATGAAACTGGAGCCTATTATTCAGAGTGAAGTAAATCAGAAAGAAAAACACCAATACAGTATACTAACACATATATATGGAATTTTTAGGAAAATGGTAACGATAACCCTGGATATGAGACAGCAAAAGAGACACAGATGTATAGAACAGTCTTTTGGACTCTGTGGGAAATGGTAAGGGTGGAATGATTTAAAAGAAGAGCACTGAAACATGTGTATTATCATATGTGAAACAGCTCATCAGTGCAGGTTCCATGCACGAGACAGGGTGCTCAGGGGGGTACACTGGGATGACCCAGAAGGATGGGATGGGGAGGGAGATAGGAGGGGGATTTAGGATGCAGAACACATGTACAACCATGGCTGATTCATGTCAATGTATGACAAAAACCACTACAATGTTGTAAAGTAATTAGCCTCCAGTTAAAATAAATAAATAAAATACACGTGTCAGGCATTGCTCTACACACCTTACATACATTAATTAATTTAATCTTCAGATCCACACCTGAGGTGCATATACTATTACTGTCTTACAGATGAGGAAACTGTGGTCATTAATAAGCTAAGTGATTTGTCCAAAGTAACAAAGCTAGCTCTGCTTCTACTAGCTCTCTACCACTTCTGTCCTTTATTGTGCCCATCTTTGGGTGAAATGTTCCCTTGATATTTCCAATTTTCCTGAAGAGATCTCTATTCTTCCCTCTTCTATTGTTTTCCTTTGTTTTTATGAATTGTTCACTGAAGAAGACCTTCTTGTCTCTCCTTGCTCTTCTTTAGAACTCTGCATTTAGTTGGGTATAACTTTCCCTTTCTCCTTTGCTTTTCACTTATCCCAAATCCCAAGAAGGGCAGTACTAAAGAATGTTCTAACCATTGGACAATTGCTCTCATCTCCCATACTAGTAAGGTCATGCTTAAAATTTTGCATGCTAGGCTTCAGTATCACGTGTACCAAGAACTTCCAGATGTCCAAGCTGGGTTGAGAAAAGGCAGAAGAATCAGAGATCAAATTACAAACATTTGCTGGATCATTGAAAAAAACAAGGGAATTCCACAAAAAACATCTACCTCTGTTTCACTGACTATGCTAAAGCCTTTGACTTTGTGGCTCATGAAAATCTGTGGAAAGCTCTTAAAGAGATGGGAATACCAGACCGTCTTACCTGTCTCTTGAGAAATCTGTATGCAGGTCAAGAAGCAACAGTTAGAACCCTGTATGGAACAACTGATTGGTTTAGGATTGAGAAAGGAAAACGACAGGATTGTCTATTGTTACCCTGTTTATTTAACTTATATGCTGAGTACATCGTGAGAAATGCCAGGCTGGATGAGTCACAAGTTGGAATCAAGATAGGCGGTAGGAAGATCAACAGCCTCAGACACGTGGATGATACCACTCTACCAGCAGAAAGTGAAGAGGAACTAAAGAATCTCTTGATGAGGGTGAAGGAGGAGAGAGAAAAAGCTGGCTTAAAACTCAACATTCAAAAAACTAATATCATGGCATCTGGGCCCATTACTTCATGGTAATTAGGAGGGGAAAAGGTGGAAGGAGTGACAGATTTCCTCTTCTTGAACTCGAAAATCAATGAGGATGGTGACTACAGCCATGAAATCAGAGGATGTTTGCTTCTTGGCCGAAAAGCTATGACAAATCTAGACAGTGTGTTGAAAAGCAGAGACATCAGTCTGCCAACAAAGGTCTGTATAGTCAAGGCTTTGGTCTTCCTCATGGTCATGTACAGTTGTGAGAGCTGGACCATAAGGAAGGTAGAGTGTCAAGGAAGTGATGCCTTTGAACTGTGGTTCCAGAGAAGACTCGTGAGTCCCTTGGGTAGCAAGGAGCTCAACCCAGTCAATCTTAAAGAAAATCAACCCTGAATACTCATTGGAAAGACCAATGCTGAAGCTGAATCTCCAGTATTTTGGTCAATTGATGTGAAGAGCTGACTCATTGGAAAAGTCCCTGATGCTGGGAAAGATCAAGGGTAGAAGGAAAAGAGAGCATCAGAAGATGAGATGGCTGGATGACATCATCAATGCAATGGACATGAACTTGAACAAACTCTGGGAGATGGTGAGGGACAGGAAGGCCTGGTGTGCTGCAGTCCATGGAGTTGCAAAGAGTCAGACGTGACTGGGAAACTGAACAACAACAGAGCTAGCTTACACTGGGTACTGGTAACACTAATGATAAACCAATTTATCCCAATTTGTGAATGACCAACCCTCTTAAGTCTTCCAGAGATGTTAAGATGATTTTTTAGTATTTAAATTAAATGAAGAAGTATTTTGAAGTGAAATTATAGATTAAAATATAACATATATAGAAATGCATCCAAGTTGTGGGTGCACGGCTAAATTTCACAAAGTGAAAACACCCAGGTAAGTGGCACTCAGATGAAGAAAATATGACAGCCTGTTGATTTAACAGGCACTTATCTTCTTTTATTCCTTACACCTGGGACAGAGTCTAATTCATTCCAGCTTTTCAGCCCATGGGTCAGGTACCCAAGGTAGAAGTCACTGGTCTTTATAGTAATGAACCTTCCTCACAGGTCTGTGGATGAGAGTACTTTGTAATCTGTGTGATCTTCAGAACCTTCTGTGTACCACAAAAGTTTGAACACTGTCTAAATTCTCAGCTCCAGGTTCTTCTCCACCACAAAAGTTGTTGTCTTTGATGATGCCATCCCGCCAAGTTCTCCTCTCTTTAATCTTTTGTAGGACTCATGCTGATATTATTCCACTGATAGTCATTTTGTGTTGCTTTTTATATCTCTGCTCACATGAATTGTCAGGGGAGAAAAGATTTCTTATAGCTGACAATAATAGATACTCAAGAAATTTTTGTGGGCTTCTCCACTAAATATTCACCACTCTCTTTGCTTTGGTATACAGAGAGTGAATGACTGTTCAGATGGACTGAATGTTTGTGTCCTACCCCCAGATTTATATGTTGAAACTCTAATCCCCGGTATGATGGCATTACAAGGCAGACATTTAAAAGTAATTAGGATTAAATCCTGTCATAAGGATAGAGCCCTCATGCATGAGATTAGTGCCTTTACAAGAGTCACAAGAGCTAGCTTCCTATGTTCTGCTCTCCATCATGTGAAGATACACCTAGAAGCTGCAGTCTACAACCCAGAAGAGGACTCTCACCAGATCCTGACCATGCTGCACACTGATCTCAGACTTCCAGCCTCCATAACTGGCAGGAATAAATTTCTGTTTTTATAAGCCATTCAGTTTATGGTATTTCATTATGGAAGTCCAAACTGACTAAGTCAGGAAGATAGATGTTTGCATGAGTTTTATAGAATAAGATTATTAACTGGAATATCATTAACAATACCATTAACTGGAGTTATTAAAAGATTATTTCATGGAATAAAATTTCAGAATCCACTTGTGACTTCTGCCTGACATTTTCCATGTGCAGTGATTTACAGTCTCAGAAGTTACCAAGCAGTAATGGGACTGAATGGGAGGTTGTTTTTTAGGTATAATTGACATATACATTAGTTTCAGATGTACAATGCAATGATTCAATGTTCTATATCATGGAGAAATGATCACCACCAATGTCTAGTTAACATTGTCAACACACATAGTTACAAAAAATGTTTTTCACTCTCTTATGAAGAAAAGCTAAAGAGCCTTTTGATGAAAGTGAAAGAGGACAGTGAAAAAGTTGGCTTAAAGCTCAACATTCAGAAAACTAAGATCATGGCATCCGATCCCACCACTTCATAGCAAAGAGATTGGGAAACAGTGGCTGACTTTATTTTGAGGGCGGGCTCCAAAATCACTGCAGATGGTGATTGCCACCATGAAATTAAAAGACTCTTACTCCTTGGAAGGAAAGTTATGACCAACCTAGACAGCATATTAAAAAGCAGAGACATTACTTTGCCAATAAAGGTCCATCTAGTCAAGGCTATGGTTTTTCCAGTAGTTGTGTATGGATGGGAGAGTTGGACTGATGTTGAAGCTGAGTGCTGAAGAATTGATGCTTTTGGACTGTGGTGTTGGAGAAGACTCTTGAGAGTCCCTTGAACTTCAAGGAGATCCAACCAGTCCATTCTAAAGGAGATCAGTCCTGGGTGTTCATTGGAAGGACTGATGTTGAAACTGAAACTCCAATACTTTGGCCACCTAATGCAAAGAGCTGACTCATTTGGAAAGGCCCTGATGCTGGGAAAGATTGAGGGAAGGAGGAAAAGGGGTGACAGAGGATGAGATGGTTGGATGGCATCACTGACTCAATGGACATGAGTTTGGGTGAACTCTAGGAGTTGGCGATGGACAGGGAGGCCTGGCATGCTCCGATTCATGGGGTCACAATGAGTCAGACATGACTGAGTGACTGAACTGAATTGATGAGGGCGATATATTTAATCTGAATATATCTGTTTTGTCCTTGTTAAAATGTTAAAATGCACTTCAGAGTGGCTTTTAAGGTGTAAACAGTAGAGTTTTTACCTTTGAGAAGTTGTTCTTAAACTAGAGGTTCTCAGCAGATGCCCTCGGGAGCTAAAAAATATCATACAACCAGGCTGAATATAAATACAGCAAAAATATAGTTACTTAAAATGGTTATTAAAAAAGCAGAAGTTGGATTGCAAAATGTTAAACAGAGATGAAGAAATGGATGCAGTGGGTGTAGAATATATATGAACGGTTTGATGAAACATAGTTTCCAATCCAGAGAATTTTATAGATGACAGGAACAATTGCAAAATGTTTATTTTTAGCACTGCTCAAATGCTACATTTCTAAGTTTCTACTGAGCTTGGATAATAAAATATGAGTGGCTTATTTTTGAGCTTTTTTCTGGGAACGTAACTCCTAAAATAAAGTCTGACACTGTTTCCACTCTTTCCCCATCTATTTCCCATGAAGTGATGGGACCAGATGTCATGATCTAGTTTTTTGAATGTTGAGCTTTAAGCCAATTTTTTTAGTGAGTATCAAAAGTGTATTCTACTACTGCATTCTGCAAACCCGTGTCTTATATGTTCTCAGGAAGACAACTGTAAAAAAGATGTCTGAAAAAAAGAGGTGTCTGGCTAATCCTTTCGTTCATTCTTTATTCATTCCACGTACATTTATGACATGCCAATGGAAAAGACACTCTTCTAGGCACTCTGGATATATCAGTGAACAAAATAAAGATCCCTGACTTTTTGTTCAGCTTATATTTTTACCCTACTCAGACAAAAACAGTAAACATAATAAATAAATTAGTAAACTATAAAGTACACGTGAAAGGTATAAATGCAATGGTAAAAAAGAAAAAGAAAAAGCAGAATAGGAGAACCAAGAGTTCATAGAGGTGATGTGCAGGAAGCTGCAGTTTTACAAAGAGCATAACAGGGTTGAGAAGACGACACCTGAACAAAAACTTAAGGGGTGGTGAGGGAATTATCCACGTGAATGAAGAAAAGACCAACAAAGAGAACAGCCAGTACAAAGGTTTTGGTTCAGAGGCACGCCTGGCACATTCAGGAGCGATTAGGCCAGTGTGGCTGGAGCAGAGTGAGCAAGAGGCAGAGTAAGAAATGAGGCCAGAGTGGTGAGGTGCAGGAGAACAGGCCATGCCGGACTCTGTAGCCCTGCAGGGTCCTTGACGCTTGCTGTGAGCAAAAGGAAAGACCATTTGCCAAATTTCGAGCAAAAGAAAGACATGAATCTGACTAAACTTTTAAAAGAGCACTGCAATGAATGTATTGAGAATAGACTGAAAAGGGGCTAAACCAGAAGCAGAAAGATGGTAGGAGGCTATCCCAATAATTCAGCGATATACCCAAATCTATCCTCCAGCCTGGTACCAATGCCCATTAGAGACACTCAAAGGGCAGGTAAAGAAGCAGAGACATTGTCACTGAAGGGCCTGGTGAAAGAAATAAGCACAAATCTGGGATGGGTCTTTACCACTAGCATGTATAAGTGGACCAGTTTACCTGATGAGTTACCCCACTAAAGAAATAACTGCTCCTTGGAGTGTACACAGTACAGATCTTATGCCTAAAGTGAGAATTCAGGATCTCAGGACCAGCAAGGCAGCACTGGTTAGTCTGGCTAGGACTAAGAAAACTAAGCAAGGGGAGCCTATAAAGTGAGGGGAAACACTGATGCTGAGAGCAAGCTTCATTCATCCACAAGGTATTTACGAGTATCTCGTACATCCTGGGAATTCAAGTAGAGAGAGAGAAACAGAGAAGACATAGACACTGACTTCAAGAAGTTCACAGTCATGTTGAGGAGATGAAAAAGAAAACAAATAGTTGCAAACCAGTGAGCAATATTTACAGGGTGAACTATGTACAGTTACACCCACAGAGGAGTCATTGGTCAAATTTGTCCAAAGAAATCAAGGAAGGCTTCATATGGGAGAAGATATTTAAGTTTGATTTTGAAGGCTATGTTTGTCAGTTAATCAAAGGGACTGGTATTGCAGGAACTGGAAAGTGTAAGACACAAATATAGACATAGATGTAAATGTAAATACATAAAAACACGGTCATTGGAAAGACCCTGTTCTCTTGGGGAAGTGCAAGTAGTTCCACATGACTGGATCTCACGTATGCAAAGAAGAGCAGAAGGAAAATAGTCCTGAGAGACAAGCAGAGGCCAAAACTCAAAGGGTTTTGGCTATTCTAAGGAATTTGCATCATATCCATGTAGTGCTCTCTTGATTTTCTACTAAATATCAATTTTGTGCCACCTTCATCATGCACCATCCAGGTGACGTGACTCCTGGCTCTGGGAGTAGGTCATGATTACTCTGGGCTTCCCTGGTAGCCTGACAATGCAGGAGACACAGGAGTCGGGGGTTTGGTCACTGGGTCAGGAAGATCCCCAGGAGACAGAAATGGCAACCCATTCCAGTATTCTTGCCTGGGAAATCCCAGGAACAGAGAAGCCTGGTGGGCTACAGTCCATGGAGTCTCAAAAGTGTTGAGCACAACTTAGCAACAAAAAACAATGTGAATACTCTAAGCTATTTGTAATAACCCCAAAGACCTTGACAGTTGTTGGTTCAGGATCTCTAAACCAATCTGTGGATGAATTCCCTTAACGAGGGAGACAGGTTCAGGAGTTGTACACATGATGAAAATGATCTAACGAAATTTGAGAAGTTTGCTAGAAGCTTCCGGGTAAAGTTTTCTCCCTCCTAAGAAAGGAAGGAAGAGGCAGTTTATTCCTCTCTCCACTATTGTAATTGTGAGTACCAAAACTGCTGCAGTCCCCTTGCAACCTACCTGAAGAACAAAACTCACCATGGGAAAGGCACAAGTAAGAGAACTACAGGGGAATAGTACTGGAACCACCAGAAGTCAGCACTTAGCTCTGCCTTCCCTCCCAACTTTGTGTTACATCAGTTAAGATTCCCTACTGAATTTCCCTATTGAATTAATTTGAGATAAGTTTTCTGTTATATGCAACATAAACCATTCTAACTCATACATCCAAGTAGAGAAATGAATATATATTTTTTATTTCAGAAAGGTCAAGCTGGGGATTTGGAAGGGGAAAAACTAGAGGTAGGGTTTAGCAGAGAGAAAATTGAGCCATTCAGAAAAGATGATGAGACTGTAAATTTAAGTTACATATATGGATGGGAAGAAATGGATACAAGACTATTCAGGTGGAAAGAACATGATTAATCACTGGATGCAGGGATAAATGAGGAAGAATTTTTGATAATCTCCAGCTTTGGGGAGACAAGCTAGAGAGAGAATAAAATTTGTTGTTGTTGGTCAGCCACTCAGTTGTGTCCGACTCTTAGTGACCCCATGGACTGCAGAACGCCAGGCTTCCCTGTCCTGCACCATCACCTGGAACTTGCTCAAACTCATATTAATTAATCTGGTGATGCCATCCAACCATCTCATCCTTTGTCGTCCCCTTTTCCTCCCGTCTTCAATCTTTCCCAGCATCAGGGTCTTTTCCAAAGAGTCGGCTCTTCGCATCAGATGGCCAAAGTATTGGAGCTTCAGTTTCAGCATCAGTCCCTTCAATGAATATTCAGGGTTGACTTCATTTAGAATTGACTGGTTTGATCTCCTTGCAGTCCAAGGACATCTTATGGTCTTCTCCAAAACCATACTTCAAAAGCATAAATGCTTCAGTGCTCAGCCTTCTTTATAGCCCAACTCTCACATCCATACATACATGACTACTGGAAAAACAGTAGCTTTGACTAGACAGACCTTTGTTGGCAAAGTAATGTCTCTGATTTTTAATACACTGTCTAGGTTGGTCACAGCTTTTCTTCCAAGGAGCAAGTATCTTTTAATTTCATGGCTGCAATCACCATGCAGTGATTTTAGAGTCAAAGAAAATAAAGTCTGTCACTGTTTCCATTGTTTCCCCATCTACTTGCTATGAAGTGATGGGGCCAGATGCCATGATCTTTCTTTTTGGAATGCTGAGTTTTAATTCAGCTTTTTTACTCTCCTCTTTCACTTTCATCAAGAGGCTCTTTAGTTCCTCTTCACTTCCTGCCATAAGGGTGGTGTCATCTGCATATTGAGCAAGTATCTTTTAATTTCATGGCTGCAATCACCATGCAGTGATTTTAGAGTCAAAGAAAATAAAGTCTGTCACTGTTTCCATTGTTTCCCCATCTACTTGCTATGAAGTGATGGGGCCAGATGCCATGATCTTTCTTTTTGGAATGCTGAGTTTTAATTCAGCTTTTTTACTCTCCTCTTTCACTTTCATCAAGAGGCTCTTTAGTTCCTCTTCACTTCCTGCCATAAGGGTGGTGTCATCTGCATATCTGAAGTTATTGATATTTCTCCTGGCAATCTTGATTCTCAATTTTCCCCTCTCTTTCTCCCACTATACCCACAAATCCATTCTCTACATCTATGCCTCTTTTCCTCCCTGCAAATATGTTCATCAGTACCATTTTTCCTAGATTTCTAATGTATGTGTTGTAATATTCGTTAGAAGGACTGATGTTGAACCTGAAGCTCCAATATTTTGGCCACCTGATCGGAAGAGCTGACTCACTGGAAAAGACCCAGATGGTGGGAAAGATTAAGGGTAAAAGGAGAAGGGAGCAACAGAGGATAAGATGGTTGGATGACATCACTGACTCAATGGACATGAGTTTGAGCAAACTCCAGGAGATGGTGATGGTCAGATAAGCCTGACATGCTGCAGTCCATGGGGTCTCAAAGAGTCAGACATGACTTAGTGATTGAACAAGAAAATAAAAATAATATCATCAAGATTGTTAATAACAGCAATAAACATTGAATGAGTTAAGATTTCTTTGCAAGTCTGTGCATCCTGTAACTGAGCTGGACACTTTGAGCCCTTCCCAGAATAGACTCCAACCCATTAGGGTCCTCTGCCTGCCTTTTTAAGAGTTAAAAACTGTATAAAAACTTTAGTCAAAGATAAATTTAAGCAGAGAGTTGAAGAAACACAGAAAGAAAGGAAAATAGTCAAGCAAGATAATGTAATAATACTTTAGCCCTTAAATAAAGTCAAGGATCTTTAGTTTTTCTTCAAGGACTATGTATAGTATTGAGTCATGCTCTTTGTAGTGTTTCATAGCTACTGAAATTCTCGCCAGGTAAAGAAGTTAACTTTATGCTGCCCATGAGCACATAGACCCCAGCCCAGCTGGAACCAGAAGGTTGATTATGCTGACTCCCAATCACCTCACCACCAACCAGAAGAATAGCCATGAACTGATCACGCCTTACTCATTGAACACTAGAAGACTCCTCACCACTCTCTCCAGGGTGGGTCACACAGTCTTGAGGGCATTAGTCTGCTGCGGCCCCAAAGCAATGAAGCTGTTCTTTTCTATGTCACCCAAAACCCCACGTCTCCATATTTCTATTTGGCACCAATGAAGAGAGGCTGCATTTCGGCACCAATCTTTAGATATCTTACACACAGAATATACAATGAACATATTGGGGCTGCTTTTCTGCAATCAAATCAGCTTTGGATACAAGAATACTCCTCATGGATCTGCCTTATTACCATGACCCTCTGTCCAAGGGAGACTGTGAGACCTTGCTGTCGGTGGATGGCAACTGTCTGTTAAATAGTGAGCCCTGCGCATCTGTGTCTCATGAGTAGTAGCATCATCTTCCACATATTCGGAACCTTATGTTAAACATAGAACTGATAACAAGTAGAAAAGAAATTGTGCTTCACTGGTCTTTACATGCATTCTGCCACCTCTGCTTGCAATATTTAAAATACTAATAGTATTACACATTTCTATTTAGCTTTTATTTAGATTTAATATTTATCATTTCCTCTTGTCTCTCTCTGTATCTACTAAGGTAAGTATAAATAATCACTATTATTTAGATGAATAAGCAAGCCCAAAATTTCTCAGATGACTTGCTCTCACTAAAATCCATCTGATATCAGGTGAAAATACCAGAACTATCCTACTAAAGTGATTACTTAAAGGCTAATGTAGAAAGCAATGCTGACTTAATGATAGTCTCCCAATAGACTGTGGACCACTGAAACTTTTTCACATTTTACCTACAATAGAACTTAAAATCAAGAGAGTCAATCATAAGAAGAAGATATGTTTCTCTCTGGGGATACAGAGATGAGACAGGTAGCCCTAAGGTGTTCTGGGTCTATTGGAAGAAAGTGAATTGAGCAAATACTGTAGAGTTACACTTTCTAACTCTTGCTCATCTTCCTGTGCCAACAATGAAACTTCTGGCTGTCTGGGACCAGTTCTTACCTGGGCCACCACATAGATACCAGATCAGACTTCACTGAGTCTCTACTTCTGCCGCTTCTGGGGTCCCAACTTGGCTCTGCATTGAAGCAATTTTATGATTTGAGACTTCCTTTCTAGTCTTTGTTTTTCTTCTGTGACCCAGTTCTTTCTCCTTTTTTCTTACATATATTTCTACTGAAACTTCTGGGCCCCTTATTTCCTAGTCCACAAATTTCCATATCTCTTTCATCAAATTGCAGGATGTTCACTTTATTAGTTATCCATTATTAGAATCAGGCTGGCTATCAACATCACTCTCATCTGCTTCTGGGGCATCCCATAACATATGGAGTGATTAAAGATCTTTAGGAAGCCCTATGAGGACCCACCATCGTCTGATTTGTCTCTTCAGCCTCATTGCTCCTCTTCTCTGCCTTGTAGTTAACATCCCAACAACCTTAAAATGCTGTGGTCTCTAATCTATATTCCTGGCTCCTGCTGTGCTGTCTGGAATGCTCTTCCTCCCACCCCTTATTTCTTCTTCTCCTACACAGGGTAACTCTTAATCATTCTTTAAGAATTAGCTAAAAATAGGATGGAAGTCTAGAGGCAAAGATTCAGTATTCCCAATGCAGGGGGGCCCCGGTTTGATCCATGGTCAGGGAACTAGATCCTACATGCTGCATCTAAAGATCCTGCACGCTGGAACTAAGACTCAACCCAGGGACTTCCCTGGTGGTTCAGTGGCTAAAACTCCATACTCCCAATGCAGAGGGCCTGGGTTCAAATCCTGGTTGGGGAGTTAAGGTCCCATGTGCCACAAGTAAGACCTGGCATAGCCATATTTTTTTTAAAAGACCCAGCTCAGCCAAATAAATACATATATATTTTTTAAAAGAAAAGTTTATCAATTTTACCTTTTAAAACTGCTTTTAATAAAAAAAGAATTTGCTAAAGATAATTAAAGCAGCAGTTAACATTTATTGAGGGCTTGCTAAGTGCCAAGCATATGGATGTTTTCCTTTAAATCTTTCAGCACTCAAATGTGGTAGGTTTTATTATTTTCATCATTTTATAGATGAGACAAGTAAGACTTTGAGAGCACTTGAACTGCTTTCTCAACTCTTTTACAGGTGGAGGACCCCACCCGCAAACAGGGATAAGTGTTCCCATATTATTATCCTATGCATATTTTTATCATTGCACTTAGCACATAGTATTATGATGTTATTTGTATATGTTTTACTTGTTTTCACTGGGCCAATGAATTCATTGAGAACAGAGATTATTTCTTACTTTTCCGAATTTGCAAACCTAGCAAGATGACTGAATTGTTGAATATTTGCTGCATGAATACCTCAGTTTATGAATGAATGAATGGGTGCTATCATATGGCCTGTTCAACTATTATAAAAACATAAAGAAGATAACACAAACTGCCTAGGAGCAGTGAAAAATAAAAAGGACTCATGGAGGAGGTGTCCTCTCAAATGAACTTGAATGAAGAGTAGGAGAGGTCAGGCAAACAAGGGAAGGAGAACAGCAATAGCTTCAGTTCATGCCTTGCACAAGACCTCAGGTTTAAGATGTCCCAATATGTCTGTGCAAGGCTGAGAAGCAGAACATGTATATTTAGAAACAAAAGGAGATGACAATATAAAGGGAAAGGCCACATTATAAAGGGCTTTGCCTAAAGTACCTTGAATGATTATAAGCAAGGAAGAACTTGATTAAATGATTTGAATCATCTGTTTAGATAGTGGATGGAAAATGGTTTGAAAGAAATATGAAGCAATCTGTGAGAAGTTAATCGAAACCAATCAGGAAAAAGAAAAGGACATGACCAAAGGTGATAGCAATGAAGAAGGTGGAGAAGATGGGATGGATATGATTGATAGGCTGTATAGATATGAATATATGGATATGATGGGAAGTGATTGAACTTAGTTACAGGCTAGTTGGGGGAGGTGTGAGAGAAGAAGTTTCAAATGACTCCACAGTTTTTGACTTCAGAAATCAGAAATGAGAAAATAGCAGAGCTATAAGCCAGTAGTGAGAACCAAAAGAAGAAGAAGAAAGGAGAGCAGATTTTGGTGAGAGGAGGCACAGAGAGGAAAGATAAAGAATTTTGTTTGGGATATATTAATTCTGTAATACTTATGTGATGTCCAGGTAAGTTACATGCATTATCTCATTTATTTGCAAAACCTATCTTCAGTAGGTAATATACCCCTATTTTGTGGGAAAAGGAATGGAACTTCTTATTAACCAATGTGTTCCCTTTCTTATCAATGTCCCTAATTCCAGTGCTAAAGGTGGTCCCCTTGGGACTGTGCTGTAAAGTGCCCAGGCAGGGGACTTGCCCAAGCTGGGAAACTGAGGGCTTAGCAGTAGATCCTGATATGTGGAATCTTGCATTCTGCTTCCTACAGATGAGCTACCTTTTCTTTGCAGGCTTAGTGGCTCGATTGGTAAAGAATCTGCCTACAATACAGGAGACCCGGGTTCGATCCCTGGGTCAGGAAGATCCTCTGGAGACAGGAATGGCAACCCACTCCAGTATTCTTCTTGGAAAATCCCACGGACAGAGGAGACTGACAGGCTACAGTCCATGAGGTCTCAAAGAGTTGGAACAGAATTGAGAGACTAACATTTTCACTTTCTTCTTTCTGTGCTAGAATAGCAATATGCCAACTTCCAAGCTTTCACAAATCTAAATGAAGACATTACGGAGAAGGTCAGAAGTAATGGAAGGAAGTCACAGGGGAGCGTTGGCCTGCAGCATATAACACCAACCAGAAAGCTATGTGGTAAGCACGGACAGGAAATGTTTCCTGATCTCACAGCATGATACACCGTGCGGAAAACACCAATGTGCAAAACACGGCCTGTGCAGGTGATACTGTGAGGTTAGAAGTTGGAACTGGGTCTGGCTTTATAATCTGCAGAGTCAAAACAGAATAGATATTTGGAGATGCAAGGAATTCATCAGCTAGTGTGAAGGGAAAAGGTGATTCCTTGCATCTCCAAATATCTATTCTGTTTTGACTCTGCAGATTATAAAGCCAGACCCAGTTCCAACTTCTAACCTCACAGTATCACCTGCACAGGCCATGTTTTGCACATTGGTGTTTTCCGCACGGTGTATCATGCTGTGAGATCAGGAATCATAAAAAAAAGAAAGAAAAAGCCTTTAGAAAGTCTCTACAGTCTAAAAAGTCACAGTCTCTATTTATTTTATAAAGGTTCATAGTAGAAAAATCAAACAAAATACAAAGGCATAAAGAAGAAAGAAGAAACCCTCTAAAACCTTACCATATATAAGTGATCCTTATCAATATTTTGGCAAAATTCTTTCTAGACTTCTCTCTGTGCACATACATATGCAGATACACATACACACACATACACACACAAAGCCACACACACATGTGCTTAGGTGGAATCTTCTGATTTTTCTGATCTACTATATTTTATAACTCAAAAGATATATCATGGACACTTTACTACATCCATGAAAGCATGTATTTGTAATAATTTTATAATCGCTCAGTATTCTATTGAATGTATGTATCAGTTTAATTCAGTTCAGTCACTCAGTTGTGTCCAGTCTTTGTGACACCATGGACTGCAGCACGCCAGGCATCCCTGTCGGTCACCAACTCCCAGAGCTTGCTCAAACTCATGTTCATTGAGTCAGTGATGCCATATAACCATCTCGTCCTCTGTCATCCCCTTTTCCTCCTGCCTTTAATCTTTCCCAGCATCACAGTCTTTTCAAATGAGTCACTTCACCTCAGGTGGCCAAAGTATTGGAGCTTCAGCATCAGTCCTTCTAATGGATATTCAGGACTGAATTCCTTTAGGATTGACTGGTTGGATTTCCTTGCAATCCAAGGGACTTTCAAGAGTCTTGTCCAACACCACAGTTTAAAAGCATCAGTTCTTCAGCACTCAACTTTCTTTATAGCCCAACTCTCACATTCATACATGACTACTGGAAAAACGATAGTTTTGACTAAATGGACCTTTGTTGGCAAAGTAATGTCTCTGATTTTTAATATGTTGTTTAGGTTGGTCATAGTTTTTCTTGCAAGGAGCAAGAAAAGCTCCTTTAATTTCATGGCTGCAGTCACCATATGCAGTGATTTTGGAGTCCAAGAAAATAAAGTCTGTCACTGTTTCCATTGATTCCCCATCTATTTGCCATGAAGTGATGGGACCGGATGCCATAATCTTCATTTTTTGAATGTTGAATTTTAAGCCAACTTTTTCACTCTCTTTCACTTTCACCAAGAGGCTCTTTAGTTCTTCTTTGCATTCGGCCTTAAGGGTGGTGTCATCTGCATGTCTGAAGTTATTGATATTTCTCCCACCAATCTTGATTCCAACTTGTGCTTCATCCAGCCCAGCATTTCACATGATGTACTCTGCATATAAGTTAAATAAGCAGGGTGACAATATACTGCCTTCACATACTTCTTTCCCAATTTGGAACCAGTCTATTATTCCATATCAGGTTCTAAATGTTGCTTCTTGACCTGCATACAGATTTCTTAGGAGGCAGGTAAGATGGTCTGGTATTCCCATCTCTTTAAGAATTTTCCACAGTTTGTTGTGATCCATACAGCTAAAAGCAAAGGAGAAAAGTTAAAGGCAAAGGAGAAAAGGAAAGATGTACCCATCTGAATGCAGAGTTCCAAAGAATAGTAAGGAGAGATAAGAAAGCCTTCCTCAGTGATCAGCGCAAAGAAATAGAGGAAAGCAATAGAATGGGAAACACTAGAGATCTCTTCAAGAAAATTAGAGATACCAAGGAAACTGTAATGCAAAGATGGGCAAATAAAGGACAGAAACGGTATGGACCTAACAGAAGCAGAGGAGATTAACAAGAGGTAGCAAGAATACACAGAAGAACTATACAAAAATGATCTTAATGACTCAGATAATCACAATGGTGTGCTCACTAACCTAAAGCCAGACACTCTGGAGTGCAAAATCAAGTGGGCCTTAGGAAGTGTCACTAGGAACAAAGCTAGGGGAGGTGATGGAATTCCAGTTGAGCTATTTCAAATCTTAAAAGATGATGCTGTCAAAGTGCTGCACTCAATATGCCAGCAAATTTGGAAAACTCAACAGTGGCCACAGGACTGGAAAAGTCAGTTTTCATTCCAATCCCAAAGAAAGGCAATGCCACAGAACGCTCAAACTATTGCACAATTGTACTCATCTCCACACTAGCAAAATAATGCTCAAAATTCTCCAAGCCATGCTTCAACAGTATGTGAGTGTATGTATATTAACTTACATAAAACGATGTTTTTTCCAGCAATGTAACAATAAAAGTTTTCATACTTAAAGTTTTTTAAATCAATTAATTTATTTTAAGCTTTCCCTTGCAGTAAATTTATAGAAATACTATTGTTTGGTCAAACACTTGTACATCTAAAATTTTGATAGGCATTTACAAAATTATCCTGCTGCCCAAATATTGTACCAATTTACAACATGGAAAATTCTTAAACTATTCTGTATTGACTTCGATTCCCCTGCTTGTGTCATGTCAGGGAAAAATGAAGGTGACATAAATAACACCACACGCTTACACACATTCAATTTCATTTCCTCCAGATGACCTTTAAAGTTTGTTTAAAACAAAAATTAAAACTCAAGCATGGAGGTTCAAGATGGAGGGGATACATGTACAGCAGAAACTTACAGAACATTGTAAAGGAATTGTACACCAATTAAAAAATAAATTTTAAAAAGAATATACATAGGGAAAAAAAAAAAAAACAACAAGAAAACTCAAGCACGAATGTCACAACAGAATGTGAGCAGGTTTCTCCCGAGACGCTGGTCATCTGCAGCTATTGCACAAGCGCAGCTCCTGCATTTACTCTACAGAAACAGGATGCACTTCCACCGCAAGTGTGGCTCAAATGTCAGACTGATGGTGTCACCCACATACCAAAAGGATCTGAAAGGTTTATTACTCCTATAATGAGACTGTCTGGCTAGAGCAGGACAGTCTTCTAGAGCTGGTCTGAAAATAAATGGAGAAAGCAATGAAAAGTGTTAAAATCAACCACAACGAGAGATCAGCCTTGAAAATTCTCTGGGTGAGCAAAACCAGTTTAGCTATGCAAGCAAAGCTTCATCTAGCTTATTTTACAAGACAAATGAGGTTAACTTGGCTTGGGTCATTTCTGCTTATGCCTTCTGAGAATCACAAACGAAACTTCAACCAATCCCCAAAACTGATGTCAGATAACCACTAACCAATTCCCGTTCATTAAGTAAATTCTAATTTTGTAACAAATCAATGTAAAGAATAAACACCCCCTGCTTTCACATTACATAAGCTACTTTATAGCAATATATCTTTGAGCCTCATTTCATGCTTTGGTTTGCAAACTGTCTGTTTGTGTGTGCACAATAAACCTTTACCACTTAAGTGATTCATTGGTTTTATTTGTGTTTTTAATAAACTTTTGACAAAGGAAACTGGCTTAGGGCTTTCAGGTACGTTGGAGTGGGGCTGGTATGAGTGTGGGGCTCATGAGTTCTGAACTTCGTTTATGACAAAGGAGCGGATACCCAGCCTTTCTTAACAGCTTGATCAACTTACTGAGTTGCGGGGCAGAAGGGAAAAGGGTGAGATGGGGCTTAAAAATCATCAGCAATCAAACATCAAAATGGAAATGCGAGATTCTCATTGCAGTTACAAGGCCAAAACCCTGTCAGAAAGAGCTTAGCAGTTTCATGAAGAGCAGAAACGTAGAAGGTCTATAGTCTTCTTTAAACCTCAACTGAAAACACCAAGCAAAGATTGACAAATGGACTGTGTAAGATCTAAAGAAGCTGAAGCTCCAATACTTTGGCCACCTGACTCCAAGAACTGTCTCACTGGAAAAAACCCTGATGCTGGGAAAGATTGAAGGCAGGAGGATAAGGGCACCACCTTCTCTGACAGGTGGCATCACATGCTACCTGTTGGATGGCATCACCGACTTGATGAACATGAGTTTGAGCAAGCTCCAGCAGTTGGTGATGGACAGGGAAGCCTGGCATGCTGCAGTCCATGGGGTCGCAAAGAGTCAGACACGACTGAGAGACCGAACTGAACTGAAGATCTAAAGAGTTTTCATTTCCGAAATGAGAATAAAATTCCCCCTGGAGAATTTCAATAGCCTAAGGCCTACAAATATTAGAGAGGATTTCATCCTTCTTGTTATTCCTAGAACTGTGGTCCACTGAGGTCCAGCCAACATGTATGCACTGAAGACCTATATCAAATAGAGGAAATTGCTTTTCTATGTAGAGCCAAATACCTACCAAGAAAACATCAAGATCCACATTTATCAAATCAACTCAACTTGTTTCACATTACAATAAGAAACTTAAAATGTTTCATTCATAGTTTTAATATTAAGCACAAGATATATAAATTTATAACTGTTTTTAAACAAGAATACTACTAATGATATATAAGGATATAGAGGATGAATTGGCTAAAGAAAATGTGGTATAGATCTTCCTTGACTTATGATATAATTATATCCTGATAAACTCATCATGAGTTGAAAATATTGTAAGTCAAAAATGCATTTAACACACCTAATCCATCAAGTGGGCTTCCCAGGTTGTGCTAGTGGTAAAGAATCCTTCTGCCAATGCAGGAGGTGTGGATTCAATTCCTGGGTTAGGAAAATCCCCTGGAGTAGGAAATAGCAACCTGCTCTAGTATTCTTGCCTGGAGAAGCCATGGACAGAGGAGCCTGGCAGTTTACAGTCCATGGAGTTGCAAAGAGTCAGACGCCACTGAAGCAACTTAGCACAGCCAGTATTCTTGCCTGGAAAATTCCACTGACAGAGGAGCCTAGCAGGCTACAGTTCATGGGGTTCCAAACAGTCGAATATGACTGAGCAACTGAGCACACACACGCAATCCACTGAACATCACAGTTGAGCTGAACCCACCTCAAACGTGCTCAGAACACTTACATTAGCCAAAATAATTACATTAGGCAAAACAATTTAACACAAAGCCTGTTTTTCATAAAGTATTGAATACATCATGTAATTTACTGAATTCCATACTGAAAGTGTAAAACAGAATTGCTGTATGGGTACAGGATGGTTGTAAGTGTATTGGTTGTTTTGCTGTATCAGTGTGATTGTGGACTGACTGGGACCTGCGGCTGCTGCCACTGCCCAGAATCAGGTGAGAAGATAGATGGCATATCGCTAGCTCAGGAAAAGATAAAAATCTGAAGCATGTTTTTTACTGAGTGTGTATCACTTTCGCACCACTGTAAAATCAAAAAATCATAAGTTAAACCATTGTACCCCAGGGACCATTCATTGCTATTGTTCAGTTGCTAAATCACGTCTGACTCTTTGTGACCCCATGGATACCAGCATGCCAGCCTCCTCTGTCCTCTAGCACCTCTCGGAGTTTGCCCAAATTCATGTCCACTGAGTCAGTGATGCTTTCTAATCTTATTATCCTCTGCCACCCCCTTCTCCTCCTGCCCTCAGGATTTCCCAACATAAGGGTCTTTTTCAATAAGTCACCTCTTCGTATCAGGTGGCCAGAATACTGAAACTTCAGCTTCAGCAATAACCCTTCTGTTTTATTTCCTTTTGGTCTGATGGTTTCACCACATACCTGGAGAAAGAAATGGCAACCTACTCCAGTATTCTTGCTGGGGAAATCTCAGCTCAGAGGAGCCTGGTAGGCTACAGTCCATGGGGTTGCAAAGAGTTGAACATGACTTAGCAACTAAACAACAACAATATATATACATATTACTCAGCCGCAGAAAAGAATGAAATCTTGCCATTTTAGACAACATAGATGAAACTTGAGGGTATTAGGCTAAGTGAAATAACAGACAAAAGCAAATATTGTACAGTCTCAATTCCATGCGGAATCTTTCTTAAAAAATCAAGCTCATAGATAAAAAGAACAAGTTGGTGGTTGCCAGATGTGGGGAGTGAAGGGGGTGGAAGAAAAGAAGGAAGGAAGACAAAAGGCTCAAACTTCCAATTGTAAAATAAAGTTATAGAGACACAGTGCACAGCACGCTGACTATAGTTAATAATGTATATCACAATATCTGAAAATTGCTGAGAGAATAAATCTTGAAAGCTTACATTACAAGAAAACATGTAACTCTGTATGGTGACAAATGTTAATGACACTTATTGTGGTGATAATTCCACAATGTATACAAATATTGAACCGTTATGTTGTACACCTGAGACTAATATAATTGTATAAGACAATCATACCTCAATTAAAAATTTTTAAAAGGTAGAACCTTCCAATGAAGTAATTTGGGTTTGAAGTTTTCTTAGTGGGAATCACTTTCCTAGTTACATGTTTATTGAACTATAACATACAGAAAAGTATGCATATGATAAATTAGATTAATAAACTACCAGAAAGTAAACCCATTAGTGTCAGCAGTACTCACATCAGGAATTAAAAATTACCTGCAGCTCTCAAGCACCATCTCGTGCCCTCTTCCCAGTAGTGGCCAACATGCAGTCTCTCCTGAAAGGTACCAGATATTCTGACTTCTATCACATAGGTTAGTTTTGCCTATATCAGAACTTTACACAAATGGGGTCGTATACCATATGTCTTTTTCCATCTGACTTGTTTTGGTGAACATTATATTTGCAAGAGTCATTCATGTTTTAGAGGCTAGCTGAAGTTCATGTAGTCATGAAATTAAAAGACGCTTGTTCCTTGGAAGAAAAGTTGTGACAAACCTAGACAACATATTAAAAAGCAAGACATCACTTTGCCAGCAAAAGTCCGTCTAGTCAAAGCTATGGTTTTCCAGCAGTCATGTATGAACGTGAGAGTTGGACCTTAAAGAAAACCGAGCTCCGAAGAATTGAAGCTTTTGAACTGTGGTGTTGGAGAAGACTCTTGAGAGTCCCTTGGACTGCAAGGAGATCCAACCAGTCCACTCTAAAGCAAATCAGTCCTGAGTATTCATTGGAAGGCCTGATGCTAAAGCTGAAGCTCCAATACTTTGGCCACCCATTGGGAAGAACTGACTTATTAGAAAAGACCCTGATGCTGGGAAAGATTGGGGGCAGAAGAAGAAGGGGATGACAGAGGATGAGAAGATTGGGTAGCATCACTGACTTGATGGACATGAGTTTGAGCAAGCTCCGGGAGTTGGCGATGGACAGGGAGTCTGGAGTGCTGCAGTTCATGGGGTTGCAAAGAGTCAGACACGACAGAGTGACTGAACTGAACTGAAGTTCCCTCATCTTCTTTGCTATATGGTATCCTTCTGTATGTGTACATAACACTTTATTAATATATTCTACTAGTTATGAGCATTTGCTTTTTCAGCTTGGATCTATTATAAATAATATTTCTATCAATACCATGTACATTTATCCATCTGTCTATCTACCCACCTATCTTTTTCTTTATTTGTACTTACATGGTTTCATTTATTTAAGGTATATACCTAGGAATAGAATATTACAGCTTCATAGAGTATATCTATATTTAAACTTTGTGTATGTATGCTAAGTAGCTTCAGTCTTGTCTGACTCTTTGTGACCTGATGGACTGTAGCCCACCAGGCTCCTCTGTCCATTGGGATTCTCCAGACAAGAAAACTGGAGTGGGTTGCTATGCCCTTCTCCAGGGAATCTTCCCAACCCAGGGAACGAACCTGTGTCTTCTGCAGCTCCTGCATTTCAGATAGATTCTTTACCACCAAGAACTTTGATAGACAATAAAATACCATGTTCCAAAGAAGTTGCACCAATTTACCCTTCCATTTATAGTATATGTGCATTCCCATTGTTCCACATCTCATTGGGCCACTGATGGCACCTAGTGTCATTAGTCTTTTTATTTGAACTGTTCCTTCTGAGTGTATCTTCAGTTCAGTTCAGTTCAGTCGCTCAGTCGTGTCCGACTCTTTGCGACCCCATGAATCGCAGCACGCCAGGCCTCCCTGTCCATCACCATCTCTTGGAGTTCACTCAGACTCACGTCCATCGAGTCAGTGATGCCATCCAGCCATCTCATCCTCGGTCGCCCCCTTCTCCTCCTGCCCCCAATCCCTCCCACCATCAGAGTCTTTTCCAATGAGTCAACTCTTCGCATGAGGTGGCCAAAGTACTGGAGTTTCAGCTTTAGCATCATTCCTTCCAAAGAAATCCCAGGGTTAATCTCCTTCAGAATGGACTGGTTGGATCTCCTTGCAGTCCAAGGGACTCTCAAGAGTCTTCTCCAACACCACAGTTCAAAAGCATCAATTCTTCGGCGCTCAGCCTTCTTCACAGTCCAATTCTCACATCCATACATGACCACAGGAAAAAACCAGAGCCTTGACTAGACGGACCTTAGTCGGCAAAGTAATGTCTCTGCTTTTGAACATGCTATCTAGGTTGGTCATAACTTTTCTTCCAAGGAGTAAGCGTCTTCTAATTTCATGGCTGCAGTCACCATCTGCAGTGATTTTGGAGCCCCAAAAAATAGTCTGACACTGTTTCCACTGTTTCCCCATCTATTTCCCATGAAGTGATGGGACCAGATGCCATGATCTTCGTTTTCTGAATGTTGAGTTCTAGGTTGGTCATAACTTTTCTTCCAAGGAGTAAGCGTCTTCTAATTTCATGGCTGCAGTCACCATCTGCAGTGATTTTGGAGCCCCCCAAAATAAAGTCTGACCCTGTTTCCACTGTTTCCCCATCTTTTTCCCATGAAGTGATGGGACGAGATGCCATGATCTTCGTTTTCTGAATGTTGAGGTTTAAGCCAACTTTTTCGCTCTCCTCTTTAGTGACCCTGTATTCCCAGGTGTGGGGTTTCTGTGGTGGCTCAGTGGTAAAGAATCTGCCTGCCAGTGCAGGAGACTCAGATTTGGTCCTTGGGTCAGGAAGACTTCCTGAAGATGGATATGGCAACCCACTCCAATATTCTTGTCTGGGAAATCCCATGGACATAGGAGCCTGGTGGGCTACAGTCCATATGGTTGCAAAAGAGTTGGACACAACTTAGCAGCTAAAACAACAAATTCCCAGGTATGTTTGACTGAACTAGCTTTGACCAAGCTGGACCAATTAGGTTCTCTTACTTGGCAATTTTATAGTAGAACTGAAGGTCTTTAGTTTTCATCTCTGCATAGGGCTGGGCTTGAAACATGTGCATTCAGAGCTCTGAGCAGCCAGTTCATGAAGAGAGAGAAACTGGGTCTACAGAGAAAGAAGTGTATTAAGATACTTTTAGCTGCAAGTAATCAAAATCTTAAATCAAAAAGTTTTATATTTGCCTGAGTGTGTCTGTAAGGCTCTGTCAATCGTCCCAGTTTCTTTAGTCTATGCTGATGGGCCTGTGTGTTACTAACCACTGTGTGGCACATGCTCAGTAGAGATGTCCTCAGAGGACCCTCCGGTCCCTGATTGGTCGGGGGGAGGTGGTCCCAGCTCAAGCTCGACCTTCCTTCTCCACTGTTGCCTTTTGTTACACGGCTGTCTCCCAGCCAACAGCCTTTATGTGTGAGGTCTGGTGAAACGGTCCAAGTTCAACCACCTATTCCAATGTGCAGTAAATCCAGGGGAAATACTTGTTTCCTTGTCACACCATACTACTTCCTGCTTGGTCTCTTCAGTTTTCTTTTCTTTTGTTCATATTTGCCCTCCTTTGTTCAAAGGGGGAAATTGGCTAGCATGCTGCCTCAGCAAATGGCCAACTAAGACATAGAATGGAGGTCTTTCCTCCTCACATACCACCCTCCAGTCTTTACATGGGTCTCCCTTCTCACTCATTTTCCCTGGAGAGACAGCATCTTCTGTCCCTCTTCTACTGGGAGGAGAAAGTCTCTCCTCAACATGAAGTAATTCTGCATTGCCCAGAAAGTCAGTCTCTGTGTGCCCTTTGCTCCTCCTCACTTTACAGAGGCCTGGAGAGCTGGAGTGAGGAGGAGGCTGCAAATGTCTAGGCTATTTTCTGTCTGCTGTCTTGGGGAGGTGCCTGGCTCCAATTACTGGCAATTTTCTTAAGGGTGTAGGTTAGTTCGTACTTTTTGTTCTCACCTGTGGGCCCTAATCACCAACTCTGGGACAACTGGGAAAAATCTCAGGCACACAGACAACCATCTCTAATTTTCTTGAGCAATTGCTATGTGTCAGGTGATTAGTAACCATCTTATTTATGTGTCACATCAGTCCTACAAGGTAGACAATGGATCAAAGCAACTCAATGAGAAAAGGAGTCCTTACAACAAATGGTGCTGGAACGAATGGATTGTGATCTTCCTTGGCCCGTGATGGGGTTATGTCTCGATAAACCCATCATAAGTTGAAAATATAATAAGTCAAAATGCATTTAATACAACTAACCTACCAAACACCACCACTTAGCATACCCTGAAAGTGTGAAAGTGTTAGTCGTTCAGTCGTGTCCGACTTTTTATGACCCCATGGACTGTAGCCCTCTAGGCTCCTCTGTCCATGGAATTCTCCAGGCAAAAATACTCCAGTATTTGATTTATCAGGAATATATTCTTGCATAACGTTTGAGGTAGCGATCTAAAATTTTCCTCCCAAAATGTTAGCTAATATCCCAACACCATCCCTCCCTCACTATCATGAAATGCCATGTATCCTATACTGAATTCTCATACTAGGATTTGTTTCTGGAATTCTACTTCTGTTTGTCCATGTCTTTTCTGCTACAGGATCACAGCTGTAATTATTACTGCTTCATTATACTGTGTTCCCTCTTGTAGTTCTGACATGATGGCTCTGCTACCAGCAACCACACCTTTAGTCAAGAGAGACAGGCAGGCAGGGCAAGTGCCCAGCCTTGATTCACGGGGCTCCTGCTCCTGTCACGTATTGCAGTGCTTTAGGAAATTCCATTGAAGATTTTAGAGAAAGGCACTCACGTAAGGAATCCGAAAATAAAGCCTGAGTGGTATGTGTTTGTGATTGAGGAATGGGGGGTGGGGGTGGGGAGTTCATTCATGAACTTCCACTCCATCATGTAATTTTACTTTCTGTTCATTGACATGGAGATGCCAGGTGCCACTGTGTCTTCTCTGGTGTGGAAGAGGATTTTACTTTCAGTGAAGTAAATGTCACTCCACTGACATTCTAAATGATTGGAAGAGAACTTTTAGCATGGTAGGGCCTTCTTGGGGCTCTGGGTCTCACCTCATGCCAAAGACAAGTATGCTACCCCTTCCTGACTTCTTACAAGTGCTAACATTATTGGAATAAAAACAAGATATCCCAAGCTCTGCTCACTATCACAGACTACTGAACCAAGTAAGGATATTAGGTTGAGATCTTTAAGGTCATTGCTTTTTTTCAAAAGTAAACTTTTGCCTCCAGTGGAAATGACACACAATATAATCATATTTAATATGCTAAATAGTATTCCTAAAGGGCCTGTCATCCAGTTTTGAAGAATGACTTATTATGCACATTTTTACTCTTTGCGAGTACCCAATTCTTTCAAAGCATTTCAAGAATACATAAAGTTCTTATCATGGTTTTGTTTCATAGTACCTCCATAGTGGAAACTTCTTCTGGTTATCCTTTTTTCAGACTTGTCTTTGTCTTGCCTGAAAGAGAAACTCTGATGCTTTCAGTGAACTCAAGTCATCCCTTCTCTTGTTTCAGCCTGCTGTTGCTATTGCTGCTGCCTTTGGCCTTGGGGATGGATTCCTGTGCCAGTGCCAGGAAAACTTGTTAGTCATTCTCCTCTGAGTTAGGGTTTGCACTGCTGGTGTTCGAGTGTCAAACTGTAATCGTCTGTGATATATTTAGAATTTGAACTCACATTGCATTTGAACATTTGCTGCATGTCCACAAGAAAATAAATGGTCGTCCTTTAGTTGTGAAGCCATGCCTGGGCAGAATGCCACATAAAATTGTTCATAATAACACTGTTCATAGTAACACTGGTTCTTTATCAAATTATAAATATTCACACTCCAAATTCCTCTTCAATCTGGAAACCTGAAAAGCGAATCATTATCATGGGGCCCAGGGTCTTTTAAAATCGTTGTCCTTGAGTCTTAAAGCAAGAAGCAAAGAGCATTCTGTCCTGAGACAAAGGAGCTGTATTTAGCTGAAGGGAAACCAGCATAGGATACACTGAGTCCTGATGAATTTGACACTTTAAACAAAAAAATGATAAAAAGAGTTTTGCAATTTGTAGAGGAGAGATGCCAGCTGCTACTATGGCAGGATAGCTCCCTGCCAGGGGGTCCCTCTGTACTCAGGAACAGGATAAGCCAGAGCAAAACTGGACTGAGCAGGTCAGAGTCATGTTTCTGTCCTAAGTGGACCAGAACAACAGGCTGGACTTTGGGGGTGGAGTTGGAATGTCAGCTGCTAGAGATGGAAGGTGGCTGAGTCTGGGGCCGGTTGAGGAGAGGGTGGAGTTTATTAGGTAAGGAGATTGTGAGTCAGGTCAGGAGAACTACCAGTAACCAAGGGAACTAGATGAAGGGGTTAAATTTTCCTGATGGTATCAGCTTTGTGGCCTGGAGAATTCTGTGTAAGTGTATCCAGCATTTTAAGATTATAAAGAGGGAAAGAGTTGGGATTGATGATACTGCAGGACGTATGCATAAGAGTAATCAGCCCAAATAAGGGAAAAGAGAGAGACTTTGGGGAAGGACCTCAGAGTGAGAGCATAGCATTACTATGTAAGCAGACAGTACGATAGAGGGAGGAAGGACACTAGGATTTCAGCCAATTTGGAGTTAGAAGTGAACTGTAATGGTAGTTTCTATATCAGAAGAGTGTTATGATTAGAAAAATGCTTAAGGGGGAAAAAAAAATTGAGAGACTAAATTGTGCTATGTGCTCAGACGCTCAGTTGTGTCCAACTCTTTGCGACCTCGTGGACTGTAGCCCACCAGGCTCTTCTGTCCATGGGATTTCCCAGGCATGAATATTGGAGCCGGCTGCCATTTCCTCCTTCAGGGAAACTGTGCTATAGTACTCTTCATACTTGTCATATTTCCAATTGTGCTTAAAATTAAACAATGTTTCAACAGGTTTATTTTAGGCTTTCTCAGAGCCTTTAAAATGACATTATTAACCTCAATATCTCATGGAACGCAGCTTGGGAAAGGCTGGTTTAACCGAATATTAAAAAGTGAGTGAGTGGAAGTCTCTTCGTTGTGTCTGACTCTTTGTGACCCCATGGACTGTAGCCTACCAGGCTCCTCTATCCATGGGATTCTCCAGGCAAGAAAAACACTGAAAGTAAGGAAAGTCTTCCAAAAGGTCTATAGTGAATGACTCTAGATGAATTAATTTCTCTTTTGTAGCCTGGAGTCCTGCAGTCCATGGGGTTGAGAAAAGAGTCCTACACAACTTAGTGACTGAACAATTCTTTTATTTTACATATTTACTCTAATGCTTCTTGGTGGCTCAGATGGTAAAGAATCTGCCTGCAATACAGGAGATGTGGGTTTGATCCCTACGTTGGGAAGAGCCCCTGGAGAAGGACATGGCAACCCACTCCAGTATTCTTGCCTGGAGAATTCCATGGACAGATGAGCCTGGTGGACTACAGTCCATGGGGTTCCAAAGAATTGGACACAACATTTTCACGCTAATGAGGCTTTACAAAGAACATGAGCTTAAAGAAAGCAGTGGTGTAGCCACTTTGAAATCGGAGTTTTAAAAGTTATATGATCTTGATCAAGCTCTTTAACCCCATCAGGTCTGTTTTCTCATCTTTAAAATTGGAAAATAACACCTACCTAATGAGTTTGCTGTGAAGATTAAATAGATTATACCCAAAATACCTCAGCACAGATACCCAAATAACTAAGCACAGTGTGGCACATACTGTAGGAACTGGAGATGGAGTAATTACCATTATTCCTGAGTTGTTAGAATTTTAGAGTTTGAGAAAGGAGCACTGGTTCTGTTGCCAAAATCTTGGCTCTCTGTGCACCAATGCCAAATAGAAATATGGAGACAGAGTTATGGAGGAGAAAGAGAGAGTGGCCAGGCAAGGGGAAACACAGTAGGCTAGTGCCTTAAGAACTCTGCCACCCGCCCCTCTCCTTCACTCTCTGGTAGGTTGGGGGAGAGGTTTTATGTATATAGTTAGATGGGGTATGTGGTAAGGATCAAGGCAGTAACAGTTTTTCATCCTTTCTTAGGCAGAGTTTCAAAAGGATGGGGTGGCTGAAAAGATCGGGGGTCTCAGGTGGTCTCATCTCCTAATCTTGGTGAATCTCTCTGGTCCCTTTAGTTTTGCCTCATGTGGTTTTGCTTCTGCTTCTCCTTTAATCAGCAAGTGTTCTGCTCTTTGGAACTCAGAGAAGGTCATGGAGGGTTGAGTCTTGCTGACAAGAAATGGGGGACAAAAAGGCCTTCATGCCCAGGAGTCCCTCTGGGCCCTGCTTGGCATCAATTTGATGAAGTGACCTGGTCTACTCACTGTGACACCAGGGAAGTCAGAAACCACCATTATCTGAGCTTGCAGCTTACTTGTGAAACAGATAATTCCAGAAGCCACTACAGAATGTAGGACAGGACTCCACTGGACACCTGGTAGGGAAGATTATGAATTTCCAACTGAATTTTGTCTTATGGTGAGCAGGCTATGAATACTGTATATTTAAAATAAACAACTGCTTAGAATAAAATACATTTGTTAAAAAAATTTTTTTTAAAATATTTATTTATTGCTGCACTGAGTCTTCATCACTGTGTGCAGACTTTCTCTAGTTGTGGCAAGTGGGAGCTACTCTCTAGTTGCAGTGTGTGGGCTTCTCATTGTAGTGGCTTCTCTTGTGGAGCATGGGCTCTTGGGCCCACAGACTTGGGTGGGCCCAAGTCTGGTTGCCTGGTGGTATGCAGAATCTTCCTGGACCAGGGATCAAACCTATGTCTCCTGCAATGGCAGACAGAGTCTTAACCACTGGACCACCAGGGAAGTCTATATTCAATTATTGTGTCAGAGAAAGGCATTTAATAGGTTCCTTCTAAAATACTCAAAATGCTCTGCTAAATGAAAAGAACTTGTGCTACACCCATGGTATCTTTAACATTAAATATTCTGGCAACTTTACTGCTTTACAATTGATTCTTGGCAACTTGTCCCTTTATTCTTTGAAATTCTTAAGTAACGTTTTTTCTGACTTCATTTATTTAAATATCCCAGAATAGCCTCTTGAGCTATAAGTTTGATGATCAGGGAAACTATTTTTAGCAGGATGAGCACTCTGTGTGACGGATATTAGCTATACTTTATTTTGAGAAGGACAAATTGTTAAAAGGATTGATAGGGTATTTTAAACTAAAAGCTATGCCAAGGCAAATGAGGCAGGTAGATATGAAGTTTGAGACAGATCAAGGATGTGTTTCTGCCAGTTTAGCTAAAGGTTGTCGAGGCTTCCCACAAGATAAAAGACAGAGAGGCCACAACCCAGACATAGTGATCTTTTAGGTAGTTTAGACACCTCACCCTAGGGTAGGCTTGTTAACTGAAAAGTGGGTTCTACTTTTGGTGGATGTTGAGCTAAAAATCACAGCCAAGCAAAAGATGGGGAGAAAAGAGGATTTATTACATGCAGTTAGAATGGAGAACACCGGGGATATCTTCTAAAACAGTGTCTCCCTGAACAGCAAAATTGGGGAAGTTTTAAGCTAAGGAAGGGTACATGCATATCCATGAAAGGCCTTGTGTGGTGTATGCATATTCATGAAGGGGCTTAAGCTGAGAATTCTCAACACAGAATTGAGACACATGTGAATGAAGCCACAAGGGTCAGAAAGGAAACATCATCATTCCATCCTCCACCTGGGCAGGGGCCTTACTTCCCATAGAACTCAAAAGATGTGTATCAGATTATGTATGTCCTTTGAGAAGGAACCAGGACTCTGTTTTTTACGGCTGAACTTTTGTTTCCTGACTAGTTTTCCTTTATTCCTTCATTCCCTCGCTTTCCTTATGATAATGATTGTTAATTACTGATACCTGTTTGAACAGGGCAAGCATTGTGCCCAGTTCAGTTGTCGCTCAGTCGTGTCCGACTCTTTGCAACCCCATGAACTGCAGCACGCCAGGCCTCCCTGTCCATCACCAACTCCCGGATCAAGAGGCAGGTCAGGTGGTCTGGTATTCCCATCTCTTTCAGAATTTTTCCCAGTTTATTGTGATCCACACAGTCAAAAGCATTGTGCCCAGGCATAGGTCAAAAAAAGTCTTCCACCAAAAATGACTTCTATCAAGAAAGCCATGCCTGATTCTCTTTCTCCACAAACTGCCCCCCTACCCCACCCAGTCTGCTTACAGACTGGTTTCTGTTTGTCCAGTGCTTAATAACCAGGAGTAGACAGATGGAGACAGGACTCTGTAATAAGTAAGGTCAACAGTATCTTTGGTGTTACTGATATCTGTCTAGGTGGGAAAAAAATAGGAGATAGAAGAAGGATGGTTAAGTGCAACAAAATATACATAAGAAAACTGACCATGTTAACCATTTAAAAGATTCATTTATTTTTATTTAGTTATTTTTGGCTTCACTGGGTCTTCATTGCTATATGTGGGCTTTTCATCGTGGTGGCTTCTCTTACTGCAGAGCCTCGGCTCTAGGTTGAAGGGCTTCAGCAATTATGGCTTGCAGGCTCCAGACTGTGGGCTCTGGAGTAGTTGGGATGCATGCATGGGCTTAGTTGCTCCATGGCATGCAAAGATTGAACCCGGGTCCTCTGCACTGGATCACCAGGGAAGCCCCATTATATCCACTGTAAAGAGCACAAATCAGTGGCATTATGTATGTTCACACTGTTGTGCAACCATCACCACTATCCATTCAGAACTTTTTCATTATCCCAGATTGAAACTGTACCTATTAAACAATAACTCTCTAACCCCAACTACCAGCCAGCCCTTTGCACGCGCATGTGTGTGTGGGTGTGCGCTCAGTCTCCTCCGACTCTTTGCAACCCCATGGACTATAGCCTGCCAGGCTCCTCCATCCATGGGATTTTCTAGGCAATAATACTGGAATGGATTGCCATTCCCTCCTCAAGGACATCTTCCTAACTCAGGAATCAGACCTGCATCTCCTGCACCAGCCAGCCCCTAGTGACCAATATTCCCTTTTTTAAAAGTTTTTTTTCCCAGTATTCTATTTTCTATCTCTATGAATTTGCCTAGTATAGGCGCCTTGTGTAAACATAGTCAATATTTTTTATGTTTATCTTCTTTGACTTAGCATGGTGTTTTCAAGGCTCAATCATATTGCAGTGTGTTAGGATTCTGTTCCTTTTAGTCTGCATAATATTGCATCATAGGTGAATTTGTTCTTTAGTCACTCTTGACCCTGCGACTCCATGGACTGCAGCATGCCAGGTCTCCCTGTCCTTCATAGTCTTCTGGAGCTTATTCAAACTCATTGAATCGGTGATGCAATCCAATCATCTCTTCCTGTCATCCCCTTCTCCTCCTGTCTTCAATCTTTCCCAGCATCAGGGTCTTTTCTAATGAGTTGGCTCTTCACATTGGTGGTCAAGTATTGGAGCTTCAGCATCAGTATTCCAGTGAATATTCAGGATTGATTTCCTTTAGGATTGACTGATCTCTCCTTGCTGTCCAAAGGACTCTCAAGAGTCTTCTCCAAGACCACAGTTCAAAATCATCAATCCTTTGGTGCTCAGGCTTCTTCATGGTCCAAATCTCACATCCATACATGACTACTGGCAAAACCATAGCTTTGACTAGATGGATCTTTGGTGGCAAAGTAATGTCTCTGCTTTTTAATATGCTGTCTAGGTTTGTTATAGCTTTTCCTCCAAGGAGCAAGCTTCTAAGTCTTTTAATTTCATGGCTGCAGTCATGATCCACAGTGACTTTGGAGCCCAAGAAAATAAAGTCTTTTACTGTTTCCTTTGTTTCCCATGTTTGGCATGAAGTGATGGGACCAGATGCCATGGTCTTCATTGTTTTAAAATGTTGAGTTCTAAGCCAGCTTTTTCACTCTCCTCTTTCACGCTCGTCAAGAGGCTCTTTAGTTCCTCTTCATTTTCTGCCATAAGAGTGGTGATATCTGCATATCTGACGTTATTGCTATTTCTACAGGCAATCTTCATTCCAGCTTGTGCTTCATCCAACCTGGCATTTCATATGATGTAGTCAAGGCTATGGTTTTTCCAGTGGTCATGTATGGATTTGAGAGTTGGACTGTAAAGAAAGCTGAGCACTGAAGAATTGATGCTTTTGAACTGTGATGTTGGAGAAGACTTTTGAGAGTCCCTTGGACTGCAAAGGAGATCCAGCCAGTCCATTCTAAAGGAGATCAGCCCTGGGATTTCCTTGGAAGGATTGATGCTAAAGCTGAAACTCCAGTACTTTGGCTACCTCATGTGAAGAGTTGACTCATTGGAAAAGACTCTGACGCTGGGAGGGATTGGGGGCAGGAGGAAAAATGGACGACAGAGGATGAGATGGCTGGATGGCATCACTGACTCGATGGACGTCAGTTTGAGTGAACACCGGGAGATGGTGATGGACAGGGAGGCCTGGCGTGCTGCGATTTATGGGTTCGCAGAGTTGGACACGACTGAACAACTGAACTGAACTCTGCATATAAATTAAATAAGCAGGGTATATACCACGAGCTAAAAAAATTCATGCATCAGTGGACATTTGGTTATTCCCAACTTTGGCTGTTGTGGTAACACTGTGAATAGGGGTGTATAGCATCTGTCCTTGCCCTCTTTTTGAAAGGTTTTCTTTCTGTCTCTACACCTCTTATTATAGCCTCAGGACACACTCTGCACTTGTTTTTGAAGACAAAAACAGGTATGATTCAGCCAAAATGTGAGAATCATGTGGTGATTCCTTCCTGACTCAGTTGGTAATGAATTCACCTGCAATGTAGGAGACCCAGGTTCCATCCCTGAGTTGGGAAGACCCCCCTGGAAAAGAAAATGGCAACCTCCTCCAGTATTCTTCCTGGGAAATCCCATGGACAGAGAAGCCTAGTGTGCTACAGTCCATGGGGTTGTAAACAGTAGGCTACATCTTAAGGACTAAACCACCACATGTGGTAGCTAATGAGTTTAAAGGCACACAACGTGGGTTTTAGGCATTGCTCCTAGAGACTGAGGGGCTTTCTTAGGTAGCAGGTATGAAATAAAATTCATATTTTATGGCAAAATAAGAAAAATTCAAACATAAAAAGCTTTCTCCGCCTTTCCCTTCCCAATTATGAGTGGCTCAAACTTGCTACCTGTCACTGGGACTCCATTTACTCCTTTACCTACTCTTGTGACCAGCTGGATTTGGGTTTTAGGGGACTTAAGCTTCAGTACTTTGGCCACCTCATGCATTCCAAGAGTTGACTCATTGGAAAAGACTCTGATTCTGGGAGGGATTGGGGACAGGAGGAAAAGGGGACGACAAAGGATGAGATGGCTGGATGGCATCATTGACTCGATGGACCTGAGTTTGAGTGAACTCCGGGAGTTGGTGATGGACAGGGAGGCCTGGAGTGCTGCGATTCATGGGGTCGCAAAGAATCGGACACGACTGAGCGACTGAACTGAACTAAACTGAACTGAAGCTTATTCAGTGTCCGCGGCCCTTAAAAAAAATCAGAGTAAATACTTATAACAAGGTGCTGTGCTTAGTCACTCAGTCGTGTCCAACTTGTAACAAGACATCACATCACATTAGTGGAGACATGGAGATTCAGACTCCTTGTTTTCTGAGGTATCTTTCAGCAATTCATCAGAAATGCTCAATACTTAAGAGTTGGTTCCTGATTGCCAGCTGGCTTCCCCTCCACACCTGGAAGCCACTTTCAGAAGCTTCTCTCTTTCAGATGCACAAGCAAGTAAGGGACCCTGAAGATTAGCTACCTTCAATTTCATCCTGCCACTTACCATGAGCACGTCATCTATTTCTGTGTGCCAGGAATCAAGTTCAAGACTTGTGCTTAGAATGGGTTGGGGGCTGAAAGTCTTATGTGCTGTAGGCCCCTCAATCTGACCTAACGGGCAAGAGTCGTTCAGAAAAGGGTGCGACAAGGCTGACGAACAAAAAACAAGGTGGAGTCCTGGCCTCCGGTGCAGAGGGCACTGTCTTTGACAGAGCTCGATCGAACACTCTGCTGAGGGTCGCGTTTCAAAGGAGGCCTTCTCCTTCGTCCAGCAACCTTCCCCAAGCAGAGCAGATGAGAAGTCCCTCTGAACTTTGAAAATCATTTTGCGATCCCACTTCCCTACACAAGGTGGGGCGTAGGAGGTGCCACAACCGGAACTTCCTTTGAGATAAAGAAAAAAGACGGAAGTAGGCCAGAAGCACTTCCTCAGTTTTTGCCTCAAACCTGCTCTCCCTCCTACTTTCTACTGGAAGGGAGGTGCTCCACTGCTCTTTACCGCTGCAGGGAGTGCTGCGGCGGGTTCTGTGCGCAGGTTGTGTGCGCAGGCTCAGTGACCAGCTCCGCCTCCCAGCTATCTTTCGGCTTCCCCGTCGCTCCTCTGTTTCTTGGGCCTGGGCTTGACGCACTCTTGTACGTAACTGAGGGGCGGAGCCGCAGGAAGAAAGGCAGCTGAGACGGGGTCTCGCGAGAACATTCCCTCGCAGTTCTCGCGCTGCAGCTTTACTCTCGTCGCAACGAGATCTTTCGAGATCTTCTCCGCCCCCGCTACCGGCGCCCACTGTGCGGCCGCTGAGCCGGAGCCGGCCTCAGCAGTGCCCTCAGCGCGGCCCTCTTTCCAAGACCCTAGGCGTTAGCGTGGATCTTCGCACGTCCCCCATTATCCCAGGTCCCCCTGTCCTACGCGGCCAGCTTTCTGCGCGCCAGCCTCGCCGGGGTCCGTGTCTTGTCTTGCCGGCCGGACCTGGGCTGGAGCCTGAGCTGTAGCCGGCGCCATGTCGGTGGTGGGCATAGACCTGGGGTTCCAGAGCTGCTACGTCGCTGTAGCCCGCGCCGGCGGCATCGAAACGATCGCTAATGAGTACAGCGACCGCTGCACGCCGTGAGTGTGGGCCAAGCTAGCCGCGTGCACTGGGGGCGGGGAGGTAGCGCTTGTCCGGGCTGTGACCCTCGCGGTTTGGGGAACGCGGACCGGGCAGTCACCTTCGTTCCGAGCCGAGGCTTCGGTAGGTAGGGGAACCCCATTGGGTTTTAGGTCATTAGGGGCTGCGACCCTTCTTGTGGGTCTGCGCTAAGGGCGACGCCTTTTTACTGTGACCGGCCGGCCGAACAAGGGCTGTGAGTGGTTCCTTGGACTAGCGGAGGCCATAGGTAGGAGCTGGAGGAAAGGCAGGCCTGGGATGTGGGATGGACCGAGACCCTCTTTTAGAAGGCACATTGTAGGCGCGGGGTGTATTAACGTTTCTTCAGGCCAGCACAGAGTTCGGGGCTTTGCACACAGCAAGCGCTTAATAAAAGTTTAATTGAACCGCTTCTGGCATCTGCCGGCAGGCGGTAAGACCATGCAGCGGCCAGAGTCCCACGTGAGTGGGGGTGGGGTGGCGCCCGGAAGAGAGGGAGTCGGAGCACCGGAGATCTCAAGATTGGGTTGGCACGGAAAGATTCAGAAAAAAAATATAATAAAATCGATGCCCTTTGGATACGTTTGCATTCACTTTGGTTTTTCACGTCGCTTCAGTATATTGAACTGTGTTGGGTCATTTTCTGCTATCCTGTGCGCATCCACCCCAACAGCGTTCCACTTTTACGGTAATATACATTCCAGCCAGGGTGTTGGCCCCAATTGTTAATGAATGACTCAAGGGCTCACTTTGACTTTTAAAAGAACCTATAGTAAGTTATGGGACCAATAAAGACACAGCAGTAAGAAAAATAATGACTCACCCACGTTTTTCCTTGCATAAGGATAAGTAAGAATCTACTTGCATACTTAGAGACACCTTTCAATCATTGTCTTCCTTTTGGACAAAATCTTTTAAGAAATTTCGTATTATTTGTTTGGTTCTCATTGTGTCTCATTAAGGGCCTCTGTTCTAAGGCTCCTTTTTTACCCTGACTTTTGTTATGCTTCTTCAGCGATAGATTTCTGGCCAACTCCATTGCTCGGTTTACCAGACTGACAACATTTTCCTTAAACTTATCAGATTTCTACCTCTTATTTTAGACCTAACCCAGGTGCTTCCCCGAAAACAATCCCAGATTCAAAATCTCAGTTTGATGTTCCTTTCTCAATTTTGTAGTTTTTAACAGCATTAATGAGATATAATTCACATACCATACAGTTAACTCTTTCAAAGTGTACAATTGATTTTTAGTGTAGTCACAGTTGTGCAGTTATCAACACAATTTTAACATTTTCTTTACTCCACAAGAGAAACCCTGTACTCATTGACAGCCACAACCCAATCCCCCACCCTCCCTTCTTCATAGTTTGTAATAGTGCGTCTAATTTGTACTTCCAGGCAAGTGTATTGTACACTGAAGTTTTTTAAGTATTTAAGGATTAAGTTCCTATTTGTTACTGTCTTTCTGGGTCCTGTTGTACTTCATCTGTAGAGATAGTTTTTCTCAAGAAGTTAAAAGGACTAGAGCACTGAGTTAATCATGTAATTTTTTGGTCTTTTTACCACCTAGAAGTGAGCATATTTTATTTAGCTCCAAAGGTAAGAATATCAAGTATTAGAATGAAATGTTCCTGACATTTCGTTTTAGCCTATTATGATGCCCCGTCTTTCTCCTTTAGATAGGAACTGTAACAGTATTACCGTGAATCTCATTATTTGGAACTGAAAAAGTTGTTTCAGGAAAGGATAGATACACCATGTAATTGTGACAAAGAATGTCTGTTTAAAAATAGTTTTCCTTATATCTCTTGGAAACTTAGATGCCATACGTTCAAGTAATTTTTGAACTGTCATCTTGATTAGCTTCGATTTCTGTCTTGGAGTCTTTGGTTAATTAGAACATGGGGGCAGAAAGGTGGTGGTTGTTTTTTTTTAAGTAGTGATTACCAAAGCATGGATTTATACATCAAACATACACAGGGACTGATGTAGATTTGCTTGAGTGTGAGAGTGGAATGAAATGGAGGGTTGGGTATGATGAAAGGAACACATTTCAGATGAGATTGGGAGCGTTCAGAGTGGTATGGCAGTAGACGTAACTCATTTCAATATGTGGGTACAACAGGATTTGATTTCCATTTTTGAGGAACTAGTTGAATTTTACCTGGAAGAGATCCTTGCTTTTTCAGCAAATAAGATCCTTCCATCATGGACACATGGCTGGTGGGCAAAGCCAAATGTTAAATGTATAATTACTGACTGTGGTAAGGACCCTGATGGGAAAGTATGGAAAACAGTGATGGGGGACCTAATTTAAGTGGATATGAGGTGGTGATGGAAGGCATTCTTAAAAAAGTGTCATTTAAGATGTAACCTGGAGGATGAATAGGGTTTTACCATGGAGATCTGTGGTGGGAGTGAGCAAGAGTTGTTCAGGCAGAAGAAATAGCAAATGAGGAAGACCTGAACTTGGCACACTTGACACTACTGAGGGGATTTTGGCCATTTGAAGGAATGTTGAACTGAATCTAGAGAGAGGTTAGGCAGGGTGGATTAGATCATGGCAAGGCATTGCAAATCATAGATTTTCATCTAGGTACTGTGGGAGGTGATTCAGTTGATACTTTTAAAAATGTGATTGGCTTTTTTTGTGGAGAGTGGATTTATTTGAGAAGGGCGAGAGAAGCCTGATGCGCCCGAGGATACTTAGGAGGCTACTGCAATATTTGGTCCACGTGGGAGTTGATGTTGCTCTCCGCTGGTATGGAACCGGGAGGAAAGTGTGGGCAGCTTAGAGATAAACTGTGGAGTTCTAAATTATGAGTGTTGACATTTTATGACCATAGGCTTTGGTATAAGATGGAAAGCCTATTTTTATATTTAGTTGGATTATTATAATAGAAAGAGTAGAACCTTAAAGCTTTGGAATTGAAATGTTAACGGACTGCCAAACTTTACAGGAGTTAGTTGGGCTGCATTATGCAGAGTTTATAGGGTAGAGATGAGTTACCTAAGAAAAGCATTCTGTGTATGAATAGTTTATATTATTTTCATGGACTTAGTTCCTAATAAAACAATATATTAGGAATTTGAAGAGATGAAATTGTCTACTAATAAATACCCTTGAGAGGGAAAGCTGAAAATAAGTATAGGTTCTGGTTAACTGGCAGATTAACTTCTGATACGTTATTTGTACAAGAAAAGTGTTCCTCTCTAGAATAAATGTCTTTACATGTTGTAGATCTGTGTAGAGCTGTAAGATGACTTGGATCTTTTGGGTTCAATGAAAAGGAAAGTTGATTTGTTAACTAAAGCTTTAGACTACTTACACTTCCCATATATAGTTGTGAAGGTTATCAAAGTAGTTTAAAAAAAGACTCAAGAACTAAAATAAAAGCTTGTATACAGAATTGGTGGGCATAGTCTACAGAAGCTGTCATCAGGTTCTAAATTGGATTTCCGATATTATTACTTTTTTCCTGACATAACAAAATACTTGTTTGCCACAACAACAACAAAATAAGGTACCTGTCTCTATTGCATGTTAATACTTTTATTTTTGTTGGATAGATTTCCAGATTTGGTTGGACAAAGGATATATATATGCCTAGAATTTCAGTGCATATTGCCTGAATACTTTACAAAAATTTAAGAGATTAATTCATACCAAGAACATAAGTGATTTCTGTGTTTCACTGGAGTTCGTGAGGATTATGAGTTAAAATTACATAAAGTATTTAGAATACTCCCTAAGTGTTTGTTAATACTGCTATTATTACCTTTTTGTATTTTTTATTATTTCTCTTTATTAATGGACTACATTGGGACAGTAAAAGGAAATCTATGGAACTTTGCCTTTAGCAATTATCAGATATGTAGCTTTTAATGTTCAAATCTTATTGACTGAGCAGTTTAGTTCTTTAGAAACTGCATAGCTTGCAAGTATGAGTTCTGTTTGATACTGTTTTGGGTACTTTCTAGCTCAGGGCTAAGACAGTGATCATGGGATACACTAATGAATGTAACCATTTTCATGCCAGTTTCACCTTTATCTCTTATTTATTAGTCTAAATACTCTTATAGGTTCTCTGTAAAACTCATTTTCTTATATTGTTTGAAGCATTGAATTAGAGCAACAGCTGTCTTCATATCCTGAGAACAGTTCTACACACACATATAAACATGAAGCTACCTTTTAAGGATCTGTGCTGGTTGCAGCTGTTCGTAATATCCTATTAGAATGTGCATAAATGTTTGGTCAGTGGTATCTCATACCCAGGAAGGAGAACAACATTGTTACCTAGTTTAAGTGGATTATTTTTTCTAGGACTTAAAGATTAGAACAGAGATGTCTTGAACTTGATTTAAATTAACTTTTTGATGTTAACCTGTAATTTGGAATGGAGGAAAAGTAGTATCTATCAGTCAAGTAGCAAGTGTCTTGAGTACTACTGTTTTTAGCAGCATTAAGTTAGCCTTGTGTGGAGTATAGAGGAAGTGTAAGATAAAGAGCCCTGCTGTGGAGAGCTCTTGAAATCGGTCTAGTTGGAAGTATGAAAGCAAAAGTAATTAGAATAAGGATAGAGTATAATTATGGGTGAAGTTATTAAGTGTATACCTTAATTAAGTACAAGTTAAATGGAGAGGGAACATTAGTGGGGGATGGGGTGATATGGAAGGGCAGGAGTGAGACTTGCAAATAGGATTAGAATAATGAAGACTGGATTGGGACAGTCTGAGTGAAGGTATAGAAGTAGGAATAAATCTAGAGGGTTTGGTAAGCATTACAAAAGTATGTTTATGGATAGGATTTGGAGTTTGATAGTCCTGATTTTGAATGCTGGACTCTAATAGTTATGTTTCTAGGCACATAATGACTTTATTCAGTTCTTCATTTACAAAGTAGGGTCAGTAATAGTTCTTTTCTCAGTGTTTGGGAGAAGTAAATGTAGAATGCTTAGTGCACTGCCTAGCATAGAAAGGTTCATAAATGAAAGCTGTAGAACAAGAGAACTTGACCTGCTTGGATGAAAGGCTTCCTGCCATACATGGGGATTCCATATAGGCTGTGTGCAAATTTTGAATATCCTGGTGAGTGCTAAGTGGTACATGTTTACTTTAAGTGTCTGGTTCGCTATCAAAACTCGGACAGAATTATTCAGTTACTGAAGATTTTAGAGCATGTTTGTTGAGAAACAAATTTACTGGGGGTATGTAGCTTCTGCTTTTAAAATAATTATTAGGATTGCATAGGAATATTTACCTAAATGGTAGTGGTGGCCATTTATGGGGGGAGGGTTTTGGTTGTGGAGTTGCTGATAATACTTACTTTCTTCTTTATACTTTGCTAATTTTCTGCAATGAGATTGTTCTAGTGGTGGCCCCAATATCTGACGTAATCTTTTTGGGCCCTTTTCACATTTAAATATTTGTAATCTTGTAGTTGAAAAACCTCTGCAGTTAGTGCTGTTTAACATACTGATCTCATTCAGTTGTCCTATTGGGAAGGAAATGGTAGAATTTTTATTTCTTATGATTTAAAGATGACTGAGTGGGTTTTAATAAATAGTTTGAGAAGGTGAAGTAGAACTTTCAGGGCAAACTATTTGGTATATTTTCATCTTGTTTTGGCCATCTGCTCAGCTTGTGGAATCTCAGTTCCTTGACTAGTGATTAAACCCAGGCCACTGCAGTGAAATCCCTGAATCCTAACCACTAAGCCATTGGGGAACTCCTTAGTTGGTATGTTTTTTGTATAAAACTTGGCAACTGTTGGAGGATTAATAATAGCTAATATTATTTATAATGTGCCAGTCTCTAATAATAAAGCCCTTTAAAAGTGGATCTCTGATAGCTCAGTTGGTACAGAATCGGCCTGCAGTGCAGGATTCGATTCGATTAGGATTGATTCCTGGGTCGGGAAGATCCGCTGGAGAAGGGAAAGGCTACCCACTCCAGTATTCTGGCCTGGAGAGTTCCAGTGGACTGTACAGTCCATGGGGTCGCAGAGAGTTGGACATGACTGAGTGACTTTCACTTTCACTTTCACAAGTGGATCAACAAATTTAGTCCTTAGAGCAACCATATGTAATCTTCCCTATTTTAGAGATGAGCAAATTGAATTTCAGAGACGTTAAATACCACAGGTCACACAGCTTGAAAGATAGAGAAGGGATTCAGACAGACTCATACTGTCTAATTCTAGGGCCTGAGCCCTTTTTTCCCCCTTCAAACTGTACATATGTTGTACTCAGTCAAGTTGATAGAGTGGAAAAGCCAGGGATTTCTTTCTGTAGTGTAATAGTTGGCTTGTTACAGAACTTGTTTTAGAATGTAAACATTATATAATAATATATTAATGATTTTCTACAATATGATAAGAGTGTGAACTCTGCCAGTACAAGAGCTATGCTTTGTTTGAGGTGTGTGCTATATTATGTGGTAAAGATTGATGTTCCATTAGTAAGATTTGATTGCTTTGTAGCAGAAGTGGGGAACTGTTTGTAGCATGATGCATAGACAAATAAGAGGATGAATAATGGGAACTGAGACAAACTTGTATTCGGCTTTTCAAAATCTATGAGACACTAGCAAGCTTATTACTGTTAAGGATATGTTGTTTTTAAGGATAGGTGAAAATGTGTACTGACTTCAAACAGAACATTGCTTGGAGCAGCTCTGCACAGTAGAACATTGCGTGATGGTGGACGTGTTCTACATTTGCATTGCCCAAAGTCCAGTAAGTTGTAAGAGGTTGAAGTGATTAACTGTTACTTGAGAGGGATTGGGAATGCATCACAAAATGTGTGCTGTTTCTGGGAAATGAGTGAGATTTAGAAGGACCAGGGCATTTCAGGTGGCGAGAGTGATAGAGCAAACCAGGAAGATTGGAAGACTGCCTGACTTGTGTTGGCACTATGTGCATGAGATGCAGCTGGAAAATGGGAGTGGGGTGGAATTATGAGAGGCCTTAAGTTCTACATTAAGGAATCTGGACCCTATTTGTTGGTAATTCGTTTTGTTTGGAAGATAAGTAGAAGCAAAACAGTTACCAAGGTAGAATAGAAAATTAAACCTTCAATAGGACATACAGTAAAGTTGGGGACATTAATTTTTTCATGCTTAGAGCGTGTCCTGTTTTGAGGAGACGAAGGTTTGAAAACGGCTGCAGGAAACAAAGATAAATAATATGGGCTTTTAGTTTTGTTGGGATACATCTTAGAAATTCAGATCTGATGGCTTTTGGAAAGATGTATGCTTGCATGTATAGGCTAGAAGCAGTGGAGAGGGTGAATGGAGTGGATGAGATTACAGTGAGCAGTTTCCTAAAGGGCTTTACGGGCTGTGATGTGCGTGTGTGTTCAATCACTCAGTCGTGTTCGACTCTTTGAGACCCTGTGGACTGGAGCTCTCCAGGCTCTTCTGTCCATGGGATTCTCCAGGCAAGAATACTGGAGTGGGTTGCTGTGCCCGCCTCCAGGGGATCTTCACGACCCAGGGATCGAACCCACGTCTGTTATCTGCCACATTGACAGGCAGGTTCTAGCACCACCATAGGAGAGACAGGTAAGTGTAAGTACTCAGGAAATTTTTTTTTTAAGTGATAGGTCTTCTATTTGCAGGAAGGCTGATCTTGACACCTGTGCTTCTTGAAGGGCTCTCCCAGCATGTTCCTGGCCCGTAGAGCTTAGAGTTCTTAGGCAATCTCATGAGATCCTAGACTATGCTGTATGGATACAGGGCATAGCTGCGTATAACTGCTCTGGGAGTTGGAAAGGGCTGTTGAGGCACTGAGTAAGTTTATCTAAGTAAAATGATTCTATTTAATTATTGTGTCAGATTTGGACCAAGGCAGTATGGCGCCAGAGCTCTCATTCCTCCTCATTCCACTAAATTAGAAGAACTAGGGGTCCAGGGAGGCTAAGGAGATCAAAGCTAGCTAGTGGAGAAATGATCTATAGTCCTGACTCCTGTTGTTTTCAAATTTTACGACTTGGGGTACATTTACCTATAATACCTTGTTTTGGACTCAGTTTCCTCTTCTATACGGTAGAAATAAGATAGGGTGCTTATGAGGATTAAATAGGATAGTGCACATAAGCAATTTATTACTTTAGTAAAAATGTAGGAGTAGAAGGGTTTACTAACCTGAGGGGGAAATGGACTCTGGGAAGAACTTTGTCTTTTAGAATTTTTTGGGTGGCATGGGTGAATTTGATCTTAGTTTGGGAGAAATCTGCCACTGGAAAGGGAGGCAACATAAGAATATGAGAGTAAAGGGGACACAGGCAAGGTTCCAGAGTGAAACACAGGGAGAAGCATAGAAGCCATGATAACAAAGGCATCAACTCCCAAGTATAACTGACTTTCTAAGCCTAAACACAGTGTTTTAAAGTATTTATACCTTTAAGCAGGTATCAATTTTGCTTTCTAAAATAAGTGTCATATAGGTGAAACCAGCAGGCAGTATATGAATTGATTTGGAAGAATGTGTTCAGAAGTGGGAATGAAGTTCCTTGTCAGAAATTGAGTCTTTTTTTTTAAAAAAGAAAAATTGAGTCCTTGGAAACTACTTGTAGAAAAATAACTTTCCATATATCTACAATAAGATAAGAGTTGTTTTCAGGGCTTGTAGACTCCTCTCTTGGCGAAGTTATGAGCTGTTTATAAAACACAAAGAACATTTAATTGATGTGTTGATATGACAGCATATTATTTTATGTTGGAATTTTGAACACCAGACTTGAAGAATTAGAGGATAGTGGAGACTGGTTAGTCCACCTCTCTCTAGTATTTTAGACAGATGGTCATATCACACTTGTGCTTCAACATCTCAGTGACAGAATTCCTGTTATTCTAAGAAGCAGTGCATTCCGTGGACAGTTTTACTCAGTAGAAAGGTCAAAATCATAGACTTACTGTGTGCAGTTAAAAAAACAGGGCTTTTTGGCTGAGACTCAGAAATCTTGTCTGCTCTGGTTTTGGATGTAATGTTGCAGTAAGGTTTAATGCTTAAATGTTTGTTTTATCTTTTAGGGCTTGCATTTCTTTTGGACCTAAGAATCGCTCAATTGGAGCAGCAGCTAAAAGCCAGGTAGAGTTCTGTTTTTTTCTTACTTGTTTCTGTGGTTGGTCCATCCTTCCCATGCAGCAGCTCTTTCAGTGTGGAGCACTGGGAGCCCGTACGTGTACAACTGAGAGACAAACCTATTCTCATGTACTTGAGTGAGAAGCAAACAGCTTTTTAAAATAGCACGAACAGTGGTCTGTTTAATGCAAACTGCCAGGATGTGTTTTACCTAGACACCGTTAAAGCAAGGTTTTACCTGTTTCTGAGTTGTTAACAATTTTTTTCCCCTGGGTATTTAAAATAATCGGTAAAGTGAATTTCCATCTTACTCATATTTAGGGTCAGTGTTGTCTCTAGATTTGACCTTGTTGATCAAGGTTCTCAAGGAAGGAAAGCATACTTGGAGAAGCACACTTACCATTAGTTTAGTTTTAAACCAGGAGCCTGACTTATTTGCTTGTTTCTCAGTAAGCAGAGCAGCAGAACCTGAAGAGTTGTATTTTTCTCAGTGCCTGAGGTTGCTATAAAATTAAGGAGTTCCATGTTAGATCTTTCTATAGTTCAGTCTGGAGCAACATAATAGAATGAATAACTGTCTTTTTCTGGACCAATCTGGGTCTAAGATTTATAAGCCCCCACCAAATGGTGCTTGACCAATTGATTTTTAATTAAATTGGGTGTTTTATAAGTTGCAGAAAGTTCAAGATGTTTTAGGAGATGGCAGATAGCAAATACAGAGCTGTTTTGGTTTTAAACTTGCTTTCATTATTGAGGATAGTTGTTATACTAAACTGGCTGCCTAGTTGTAGGTTGACATAGTTATTGTGGTATTGAATTTCTTGGCAGCTTACTGAAGCAGAGCCTGACTTTGGAGGCCTCATATTGTTTTACAAAAGAGCTTCTGTTTGTGCCTTTGACATATTGGATTCAAAGGAGCTCTGTTGTTGTTTTTCCTTGGGACTTGTTGCACTCTTGCATTGGGAAGAAGAGTCCATAAGTCTTGAGCAGAAATTCATTTTCAGTTTTTGAATATCTTTGCCAGCATTTTTTTTCATAAATTACAGTAGTTTCTGTTAGAGATAAATTAGGAAATGCAGGTGTATGAGTATAAGGCATTTAGAAGTTAGCATCCTATCATTGTCTAGAAATCACTGTTACTATCTTAATGTGTAACCTTTTATATTATAAGCATATAAATGTTTTTCTCCCCCACTCTAAGAAAGTGACATCATATCATATAGATACTTGTCTCCAGACTTCTAAAATAATTTGTCCGTTGTATGGATAGACTATAATTTATTTACTCATTTCCCTGTCGTTGACCCTCTAGGCTCTTTGCAGTTTTCTGTTGTGATAAATAATACTGAGTCAGTTTATCTGCATTTATTTGTCTTTGTGGGCTTAGTGTCATCTGTTTTTTCTTTATGGTAAGTTTCATTCACTAGAATAATTGGATTAATATATACTGTTGGATTGACTCCTGGAAAGTTTGAATCACAAACTAGAGGTAATTTTTAAAAGATAAAAATTATTTAATGTAAAGGTTCATTAGAAGCTTAATAACAGGAAATATTTTTACAAGGGTAATGATCTGTCTTACTGAGGAAGTAAGACAAACTGGGCTCTGGTCCTAGCCTGCCACTATGTGACCTGTATAGGTTCGTCACTCCTCACTTCAGAAGGCATCATTTATAAAGGTTTAGTGCTGGAGGAAACAAACTAGGAAGGAAAGTTTGTGGCATGAAAAGGATTCTAATTTAATCCTGAGATTTTTGAATCCCCCCCCCTCCCAATTTAATTGCTGTTATAATAGTCTTTCTACTCTTTAACTCTGATATCCTTTCTCTTAGGTAATTTCCAATGCAAAGAACACAGTCCAAGGATTTAAAAGATTCCATGGCCGAGCATTCTCTGATCCATTTGTGGAGACCGAAAAATCCAAACTTGCATATGATATTGTGCAGTTGCCCACTGGGTTAACAGGTATAAAGGTAAGGTTCTGAAGATAATGCCTTATGATTGAAATATAGTATTTTATGTTATCAGATCAGTGTATAGAAGTGAGTAGCCATTCCCTCCTCTAGGGGATCTTCCCAACCTAGGGGTTGAACCCAGCTCTCCCAGGTTGCAAGCGGATTCTTTACCAGCTGAGCCACAATGGAAGTCCAAGAATACTAAAGTGGATAGCCTAACCCTTCGCCAGCAGATCTTCTGATCCAGGAATCGAACCAGAGTCTCCTGCATTGCAGGTGGATTCTTTACCAACTGGGCTATCAGGGAAGCCCTTGAGAATGTTACCAGATCAATGTATATCATACCATTCTAGTTTTAAGTTGTAATGAAAATCGCTACAAGTGTTTTGGAAAGTCTTGCTGGTGGAGACTATTTGGCAATTTTTTTTAAAATGATCTGGCTTTTATTTGGGAGCCATAGGTGGCACTGTTAATAGGGGTTGGACAGATAGGTGGTGATGATGTGAAGTTAACTTCTTGTCTTGTTTTCTAATGCAGCAGTCTTCCCAGTAGTCTTTCTGGTATGATTTTAGTGAGTGATTACTGGAAGAGCAAGAAAAGAAATCAACACTTTAAAGTTACTCCCAGATACGTAGTCATACTCTTGACAGTAGGATTGGAAAGTGGTGGTGGTGTTTTGGAGAAAAGGGAGTTTAGTCTTTGCTATGTCTGGAACATCTAGGAGAATCTCTTTGTGAAGCATGACGTGAGCTGATCATTTGAAAAAGATGAGAGGCCGAGCGATGGGTATGGTGAACACATCTGTCTCTTGCACTCAGGTGGTAAGAGAAATCCAGAAGTATGTTTGAGCTTTCCAGACAACTGAGTTTAGAGAAAGGAGATTTGATGTTTGAGACACCCCATTTGGAGAACTAAAGATCATGGGAACAGGTTCAAGTCCAAGAGATGTTGAAAATCGTGGGAAAAAGATAGTCAGTTTTGCGGTTGTAGCTGAGAACTCAGTTGAATTTGAAAGTAAAGAATTTTGATAACTGAAAAATGATCACTGGGTTTACTTAAGGTATTTTCAGCAGTAATTTTTAAACAGTTTTAAAGGCCCTAATGATGGATAAGAAGTGCAGAGGAGGAAAAGAAATAGAGATGAGGAAATGAGGATTACTTAATAGTTATGAAAGAAATAGGGTGGGCATTGGCAGATTGAGTCAGAAGAGCCAAGGGAGGAAGAGACTAGGGAGATCACCTGTGGATCCAAGTATGAGGCTGGAGGAATTTTGGAAGATTTACATGAGAAAAGAAGAGGTAGCCTTGAAAGAGGCTCACCGGGAGGATTATTTTCCCATCTGTATTCAGTAAGGTGAGAAACTGTTCTAAACCAGAATAAATTATAGTTGGGTTTGGGAGGGAGAAGGTGAGAAGATGGTGTTCAAGTTGGAGCAGGAGCTAAAAGTATAGAGTTGACATTTTTGGTCTGTATTGTAGTTGGGAAGTATGGACATGGAATAGGACCTTACCTCAGGCAGTCTTTTCTGCATTTACAGTTTGAAACTTGTCAGAATTTCATACCTTTATGCAGGGTGTAGGATATCATGAAGGTGTCAACAGTTACTTATTTTGTCAGGTCTGTCTTTGATGTTGGGGCTAAGACAGTGAATAGTTAGTTCAGTTGCTCAGTCGTTTCCAACTCTTTGTGACCCCACGGACTGCAGCACGCCAGGCTTCCCTGTCCATCACCAGCTCCTGGAGCTTGCTCAAACTCATGTCCATCAAGTCAACAGTGAACAGATCTGACAAAAACTGTTGCCTTAGATTGGATCCTAATTGAGGTGATGATTATAAAGTCAACACAGTGAGCAAAGTAAAATATACAGATGTATATATATATGTCAGATGGTAAAATAGTTTCCACCACCAGGCCCTTTAATGGAGGGGCATTGTGGGTTATGGGGAGCTATACACCAGTTCGCTTCTTCCCAGGTAGTTGTCTTAAGTTTTGTTGGTGGTCAGAACATACCATTTACATTGTGGTCCTCATGGATGCAGACGAAAGAAGTAGTGACCCTACAAAAGACTAACTCAGACTTGCCTGTGAGTGTCCAGGAGTCTCTGGAAGAGGCGTGGGTAGGCGGTGGCCTGCTGCAGGGTTGGGGACACTGAGTGTGGCAGTGCAGGTGGGGGACCTTTTGAAGGAGGTCACCATTACCTTCATTACTTCCGCCACAGCTTGGTCTCCCAAACAGTTTGGTCAAGCAACAGGGAGGGAACACAGCCCTGCTCATGAACAGAAAATTGGATTAAAGATTTACTGAGCATGGCCCCACCCATCAGAACAAGACCCAGTTTCCCCCACAGTCACTGTCTCCCATCAGAAGCTTCCCTAAGCCTCTTACCCTTACCTGTCAGAGGGCAGACAGAATGAAAACCAGTCACAGAAAACTAATCAAACTGATCACATAGACCACAGCCTTGTCTGTCTCAGTGAAACTATGAGCCATGCCGTGTAGGGCCACCCTAGACAGATGGGTCATGGTAGAGAGGTCTGACAAAATGTGGTCCACTGGAGAAGGGAATGGCAAACCACTTCAGTGTTCTTGCCTTGAGAACCCCATGAAAATATGAAAAGGCAAAAAGATATGACACTGAAAGATGAACTCCCTAGGCCAGTAGGTACTTAATATGCTACTGGAAAAGAGTGGAGAAATAACTCCGGAAAGAATGAAGAGATGGAGCCAAAACAAAAACAATGCTCAGCTGTGGACGTGAATGGTGATGGAAGTAAAGTCCGATGCTGTAAAGAACAGTGCTAGCAAGGTAATGCTCAAAATTCTCCAAGCTAGGCTTCACTAGTACGTGAGCTGAGAATTTCCAGATATTCAAGCTAGGTTTTGAAAAGGCAGAGGAACCAGAGATCAAATTGCCAACATCCCTTCAATCACAGAAAAAGCAAGAGAGTTCCAGAAAAACATCTACTTCTGGTTTATTGACTATGCCAAAGCCTTTTGACTGTGTGTATTATAGCATACTGTGAAAAATTCTTCAAAAGATGGGAATACCAGACTACCTACCTGCCTTCTGATAAATCTGTGTGCAGGTCAAGAAGCAGCAGTTAGAACTGGACATGAAACAATAGACTGGTTCCACATCAGGAAAGGAGTATGTCAAGGCTGTATATTGTCACCCTGCTTATTTAACTTATATGCAGAGTACATCATGTGAAATGCCAGGCTGGATAAAGCACAAGCTAGAATCAAGATTGCCGGGAGAAATATCAATAACCTTAGATATGGAGATGACACCACCCTTATGGCAGAAAGTGAAGAGGAACTCAAGAGCCTCTTGATGAAAGTGAAAGAGGAGAGTGGAAAGTTGGCTTAAAGCTCGACATTCAGAAAACTGAGATCATGGCATCTGGTCCCATCACTTCATGGCAAATAAGTGGAGAAACAGTGGCAACAGTGGCTGACTTTATTTTTCTGGGCTCCAAAATCACTGCAGATGGTGATTGCAGCCATGAAATTAAAAGACGCTTACTCTTTGGAAGGAAAGTTATGACCAACCTAGACAACATATTAAAAAGCAGAGACATCATTTTGTCAACAAAGGTCCGTCTAGTCAAGGCTATGGTTTTTTCAGTGGTCATGTATGGATGTGAGAGTTGGACTATAAAGAAAGCTGAGCACTGAAGAATTGATGCTTTTGCACTGTGGTGTTGGAGAAGACTCTTGAGAGTCCCTTGGACTGCAAGGAGATCCAATCAGTCCATCCTAAAGGAGATCAGTCCTGGGTGTTCATTGGAAGGACTGATGCTGAAGCTGAAACTCCAATACATTGATGTGAAGAACTGACTCATTTGAAAAGACCCTGATGCTGGGAAAGATTGAAGGCAGGAGGAGAAGGGGAGGACAGAGGATGAGATGGTTGGATGGCATCACCGACTTGACGGACATGAGTCTGAGCAAGCTCTGGGAGTTGGTGATGGATAGGGAAGCCTGGTCCATGGGGTCTCAAAGAGTCAGACATGACTGAGCTTCTGAATTGAACTGAATCTCATCTCCAGGTATCCTGGTTGGTAAGCACATTTAACAAGCTAAAAGTTACCTTTAAATTATTTTTGCTTCCAAAACTAGCTTTCTTAATTTGCTCTTGAGATAATGTTCCACTGATGATTTAGAGTTTTGCCAAGAAAATGCACTGGTCATAGCAAACACCCTCTTCCAACAACACAAGAGAAGACTCTACACATGGACATCACCCGATGGTCAACACCAAAATCAGATTGACTATATTCTTTGCAGCCAAAGATGGAGAAGCTCTATACAGTCAACAAAAACAAGACCAGGAGCTGACTGTGGCTCAGATCATGAACTCCTTATTACCAAATTCAGACTCAAATTGAAGAAAGTAGGGAAAACCGCTAGACCATTCAGGTATGACCTA
>SJYT01051616.1:412338-445068 GCA_006410635.1 Cephalophus harveyi | reverse complement strand
GGATTAGGGGCAGGAGGAGAAGGGGACGACCGAGGATGAGATGGCTGGATGACATCACGGACTCGATGGACGTGAGTCTGAGTGCACTCCGAGAGATGGTGATGAACAGGGAGGCCTGGCGTGCTGCGATTCATGGGGTCGAAAAGTGTCGGACACGACTGAGCGACTGAACTGAACTGATGATTTAGAAATTATTCATTTTAGGTTTTTAGGACATGAAGAAATACAATAAGTTTAGATCCTTTTGTTTTTTATTGCAGGTGAAATACATGGAGGAGGAACGTAGTTTTACCACGGAGCAGGTGACTGCCATGCTTTTATCCAAACTGAAGGAGACAGCAGAAAGTGTTCTTAAGAAGCCTGTTGTGGACTGTGTTGTTTCGGTAAGTTTCATCCCTATGCATTATTAGGGTCTACGAAGAAGCAGAAAGAAGAAAGCTGTTAATTGAAAATAAAATTGCTTTTTGTCTTAGTCGGTAACCATTATTTTAAGAACTTTCAGACTGGTTCTCATGTTGAATTTTTTTTTCCTTCCCTAGTTTTTACTCTTGCTTCTATTATTCTGTCTGTTTAAAGGCTTATCTCTGACTAAGCCCACTTCTTCCTGGATTACTTCTAGCACCCTGCATAGTGCTTGGCTCATGGTAGCCTCTTGTTTGTTGAGTTAGTGGAATACTCTCAATAAGAAATGCTTTTTCTCTATTCCTGTCTCTGTATCTTTGCTGTTTTTATATCTGGCACTAAAGGCAAGACAGCAGTAGACTTCATCTTGTATTTTCCAATTGCCTATTTAGATGGAAGCCTGGCCGTTCATAGCTCTGTGCTTGTAGTATGGTGGCGTCCTTAGGTACTGTTGAAATTCAGGTGGTTGAATTTGTTTTTCCAGTGAATCTCCTCATTCTGCAGTTGTTATCTGATATTTTAGCTCTTTGGCTTCTTTTGTCTTTCTAAATTTTTATTAAAAAATTTTTTTTGAAATATAGCTGATTTACAGTGTATAATTTCCCTGTATAGCAGAGTGACTTGGTTATATTGAATACATTTATATATGTATACATGTAATGTGTTAGTCGCTAAGTTGTATCTGACTCATTTGTGACCCCATGGATTATAGCCTGCCAGGCCCCTCTGTCCATGAAATTCTCCAGGCAGGAAGACTGGAGTGGGTTGCTATTCCCTTCTCTATGGGATCTTCCCCACTCAGGGATAGAACCCAGGTCTTTTGCATTGCAGGCAGATTCTTTATCATCTGAACCACCAGAGAAGCCCCGTATATGTGTGTGTGTATGTGCGAATGTATATATATTCCTTTCCATTATGAATTGTGACATAGTTCCCTGTGGTGTACAGTAGAACTTCGTTGTTTATTGGCCTATTTTGTCTTAATTTTGGTGCACTGATTGGCAAAGCAAGTGGGCGTATTTCACCCCATAGTCTTTGTCTGTTGGAATTCTTGTTTCTTGGCTATCTAGTAAAATTGTACTGATCTCTGTCAGGAAGAACTGGATTATGGCCCATAATCCACATTTGGAGGACGCAAAGAAGAAGAATGCTACTTTCTTTAAAGAGCTCAAGTTCAGTATAGGCACTGTGTTTCTTAGATGGTTTCTGCTTTCCCCCAAATCTCTAGTGGACTTTCAGGTTTCAGTGGACATTTCCCCCATCTACTGTCCTAACTTTGATTCTGAATTTTGCTCTGTATTCAGTTCAGTTCAGTTGCTCAGTTGTGTCCTACTCTTTGTGACCCCATGCATCACAGCACGCCAGGCCTCCCTGTCCATCACCAACTCAGGAGTCCACCCAAACCCATGTCCATTGAGTCTGTGATGCCATCCAAGCATCTCATCCTCCATCGTCCCCTTCTCCTGCCCTCAATCTTTCCCAGAATTAGGGTCTTTTCCAGTGAGTCAGCTCTTCACATGAGGTGGCCAAAGTATTGGAGTTTCAGCTTCAGCATCAGTCTTTCCAGTGAACACCCAGGACTGGTCTCCTTCAGGATGGACTGGTTGGATCTCCTTGCAGTTCAAGGGACTCTCAAGAGTCATCTCCAACACCACAGTGCAAAAGCATCAATTCTTCGGCACTCAGCTTTCTTTATAGTCCAGCTCTCACATCCGTGCATGACCACTGGAAAAACCACAGCCTTGACTAGACGGACCTTTGTTGACAAAGTAATATCTCTGCTTTTTAATATGCTGTCTAGGTTGGTCATAACTTTCCTTCCAAGGAGTAAGCATCTTTTAATTTCATGGCTGCAATCACCTTCTGCAGTGATTTTGGAGCCCAGAAAAATAAAGTCAGCCACTGTTTCCACTGTTTACCCATCTGTCTGCCATGAAGTGATGGGACTGGATGCCATGATCTTCGTTTTCTGAATGTTGAGTTTTAAGCCAGCCTTTTCACTTTCCTCTTTTACTTTCATCAAGAGGCTCTTGAGTTCCTCTTCACTTTCTGCCATAAGGGTGGTGTCATCTGCATATCTGAGGTTATTGATATTTCTCCTGGCAATCTTGATTGCAGCTTGTGCTTCCTCCAACCCCACGTTTCTTGTGACGTACTCTGCGTATAAGGTAAATAAGCAGGATGACAAAATTTGCTCTGTATAGAGGTAAATTTTATGTGAAATGGCAGGACTGCCCGAGATGCTTTTCCAGCTTTTGGGATCAAGTTAAAAGGTGATGGATTAAGTTATGTGTTGCGGGTCCTTGAGAATTTTGGTGATTTACTTGGAGAGTGTACAAGACTCAGAATAAAGCCATATTCATGGCTAAGATTTATTATAGTGAAAGGATGCGAAGCAGGATCAGTGAAGGGAAATGGTATGGGGAGAACATCTGGAGGAAACCAGCTAAAAGATTCCAAGAGTCCCCATCTATTGGAGTTAGACCAGAAGTGCTTAATTCCTCCAACAACAAGTTGTAACAACACATGTGAAATATTATACACCAGGGGAGTTCTGCCTGAGGCTCAGTCCAGGATTTCTGTTGGAGGTCATTCACAAAGGCGTGCTATACCTTGCATGTACCAAAATGCGAGAATTCCAGAAGGAAATTTAAGTATAAAAACATAAACTACGTTGTATAAACAGTTTAGGCACAGTGAAGCACTGTAATGATTTAGGGAAATCTTTCTGTCGCTTTAGGGAACTACTTACTCAGATTCCTGGATTCAGGAAGGGCTGGCCTTGCCATCGGGCCTGAGGCTAGTGGTCTCTGGCCTCTGTGTGAGCTCTCTCCTGTGTAGTCGCTGCTCTAGATTTTGATGCTATGGTGTATCTGATTGCTTTGTAAATAGGGCCTGCGTGTATTTTGTTCTGTTTGTAAACTGATTATTTTTAATATAAGCTTTATATTTTGGGAAAGGTGGTAATAGCCCTCTTGTTTGAATCAAATCACATGTATAAAAGGGTGTATGGGAAGCTTTAGCACCTCTGCTACCTAGTAAGTAGATTTTCTTTGCCAGAGATTACTAGTTTTACCATTTTGTTTCAGATCTTTCCAGAGGTTTTTATTTATCCAAGCAAGTAAGTACAGGTCCTTTGCTTTTATTTTTCTTTTAATAAATTTTGGATGGTTTACCTTATTTCTTCCATAGCATTAGAGAGGTGCTTCGTTCCATGTAGTGGAGCAGAATGTCCCAGTTTATGCATGTACCATAATCTATTAATATTTAAGTATAGTCTCTTTTTTGGGGGGAGTTTCCCTGGTGGCTCAGCTGGTAATGAATCCTCCTGCAACAGAGGAAACCCTGGTTCGATTCCTGGGTCGGGAAGATCCCCTGGAGAAGGGATAGGCTACCTACTCCAGTATTCATGGGCTTTCCTGGTGGCTCAGACGGTAAAGAATCTGCCTGCAATGCAGGAGACCTGGCTTTGATCCCTGGGTTGGGAAAATCCCCTGGAGGAGGGCATGGCAACCCACTCCAGTATTTTTGCCTGGACAATTCCCATGGACAGAGGAGCCTGGTGGGCTACAGTCCATGGAGTCCAAAAGTCGGATAGGACTGAGCAACTAAACACACAACACAGCACGGTCTCTTTTTGTTGGACTTCTTGGTTATCTCCAGATTTTGTCTGTTTAATTGCAAAGAATACTACAGTGAGTAAAAGTTGGACAAATATATTTTGCTCTTACATGATAAGTTTGTAGGTTATAGGCTAACTTCCCAGAAGTGCAGTTGCTGGGCCTGAGGATACATGTTTTAAATTTTAACAACTATTGTTTAATTGCCCTTTAGAGAATTTGTACTAATTTATACTTATGTCAGCAATGCATAAGAGGGCTTCTTTGACCACAGCCTCATCAGGTCAGCTTATTGGCATGTCAAATAATTACACGTTTCTTGTGACGTACTCTGCGTATAAGGTAAATAAGCAGGATGACAAAATTTGCTCTGTATAGAGGTAAATTTTATGTGAAATGGCAGGACTGCCCGAGATGCTTTTCCAGCTTTTGGGATCAAGTTAAAAGGTGATGGATTAAGTTATGTGTTGCGGGTCCTTGAGAATTTTGGTGATTTACTTGGAGAGTGTACAAGACTCAGAATAAAGCCATATTCATGGCTAAGATTTATTATAGTGAAAGGATGCGAAGCAGGATCAGTGAAGGGAAATGGTATGGGGAGAACATCTGGAGGAAACCAGCTAAAAGATTCCAAGAGTCCCCATCTATTGGAGTTAGACCAGAAGTGCTTAATTCCTCCAACAACAAGTTGTAACAACACATGTGAAATATTATACACCAGGGGAGTTCTGCCTGAGGCTCAGTCCAGGATTTCTGTTGGAGGTCATTCACAAAGGCGTGCTATACCTTGCATGTACCAAAATGCGAGAATTCCAGAAGGAAATTTAAGTATAAAAACATAAACTACGTTGTATAAACAGTTTAGGCACAGTGAAGCACTGTAATGATTTAGGGAAATCTTTCTGTCGCTTTAGGGAACTACTTACTCAGATTCCTGGATTCAGGAAGGGCTGGCCTTGCCATCGGGCCTGAGGCTAGTGGTCTCTGGCCTCTGTGTGAGCTCTCTCCTGTGTAGTCGCTGCTCTAGATTTTGATGCTATGGTGTATCTGATTGCTTTGTAAATAGGGCCTGCGTGTATTTTGTTCTGTTTGTAAACTGATTATTTTTAATATAAGCTTTATATTTTGGGAAAGGTGGTAATAGCCCTCTTGTTTGAATCAAATCACATGTATAAAAGGGTGTATGGGAAGCTTTAGCACCTCTGCTACCTAGTAAGTAGATTTTCTTTGCCAGAGATTACTAGTTTTACCATTTTGTTTCAGATCTTTCCAGAGGTTTTTATTTATCCAAGCAAGTAAGTACAGGTCCTTTGCTTTTATTTTTCTTTTAATAAATTTTGGATGGTTTACCTTATTTCTTCCATAGCATTAGAGAGGTGCTTCGTTCCATGTAGTGGAGCAGAATGTCCCAGTTTATGCATGTACCATAATCTATTAATATTTAAGTATAGTCTCTTTTTTGGGGGGAGTTTCCCTGGTGGCTCAGCTGGTAATGAATCCTCCTGCAACAGAGGAAACCCTGGTTCGATTCCTGGGTCGGGAAGATCCCCTGGAGAAGGGATAGGCTACCTACTCCAGTATTCATGGGCTTTCCTGGTGGCTCAGACGGTAAAGAATCTGCCTGCAATGCAGGAGACCTGGCTTTGATCCCTGGGTTGGGAAAATCCCCTGGAGGAGGGCATGGCAACCCACTCCAGTATTTTTGCCTGGACAATTCCCATGGACAGAGGAGCCTGGTGGGCTACAGTCCATGGAGTCGAAAAGTCGGATAGGACTGAGCAACTAAACACACAACACAGCACGGTCTCTTTTTGTTGGACTTCTTGGTTATCTCCAGATTTTGTCTGTTTAATTGCAAAGAATACTACAGTGAGTAAAAGTTGGACAAATATATTTTGCTCTTACATGATAAGTTTGTAGGTTATAGGCTAACTTCCCAGAAGTGCAGTTGCTGGGCCTGAGGATACATGTTTTAAATTTTAACAACTATTGTTTAATTGCCCTTTAGAGAATTTGTACTAATTTATACTTATGTCAGCAATGCATAAGAGGGCTTCTTTGACCACAGCCTCATCAGGTCAGCTTATTGGCATGTCAAATAATTCTGATCGATGAATAATGGTAGCAAAGTATGTGCGACTTTGATATTTTACTTTTTAGGTAAACTTGAATGTTTTAGAATTTATAAACCATTTTGTATTTCACTTTTTGTGAAAGGAATCTTTCCTTTCCTCATTTTATTTTGAATTTATGGTCTTCAGTTTTTTAGAAAACATTTTTTAAAGTCCTTTTCTCCACTGCATTTTTAAAACTTAATTAAAAAAAAATGTTTCTTTTTGGCTGTGCTAGGTCTTTGTTGCCGCACAACCTTTTCTCTAGTTGCTGCAAGAGGGGCTGCTCTCTAGTTGTAGTGTGTGGGCTTCTCATTGTGGGTTCCTCTTCTGTTACAGTGCATGTGGGCTTCATTAGTTGCAACTCCAGGGCTCTAGAGCACAGGCTGAATAGCTGTGGCCCACAGGCTTAGTTGCTCCGTGACATGTGTGATCCTCCCAGATCAGGCATCGAACCTACATCTCCTGTGTTGGCAGGCAGATTCTTTATTACTGAGCTACCAGGGAAGCATGGTCTTCATTTTGATTTGTAGTTCTTTGAATATTAGAGAGATTAGCTCTTTGCTGTCTTATAATGTGAGTTGCAAATATTTTTCCTCATTAGGTCATTAGAATTTTTTAATGGATCAAATGTTTCAGTTCTGCTCCTCCTTTTCCTTCCCTAGCAAAACATTCTCTTTATCTTAGCAAATGTTCTCATTTGGCACCTGATTGACATCAAACCAAAGACGTCAGTCCAACAGACGTGGGCTGTGATCCCTTGTAAACTTAACATTCATAGGTCTAAGTGCCTATGAACATTAGAACACCTGCCCCTCCTTCTGATTCCTTGTGTGCGAGCTCAGTCATGCCCGACTCTAGCCTGCCAGGCTTCTATGTCCGTGGAATTTTCCAGGCAAGAATACTGGAGTGGGTTGCAGTTTCCTCCTTCAGGGGACCTTCCTGACCCAGGGATCAAACCTGCATCTCCTGTGTTGGCAAGCAGATACTTTACCACTATGCCACCTGGAAAGCCCTTCTTCTTACCCCTTTGTTGTTCAGTCACTAAGTTGTGTCTGTCTCTTTGCAAGCTCATGGGCTGCAGCACGCAAGGCTTCCCCGTCCTTCACCATCTCCCGGAGCTTGCTCAAACTCATGTCCATTGAGTCAGTGACACCATCCAGCCATTTCATCCTCTGTCACTGCCTTCTGCTCCAGGCCTCAATCTTGCCAAGCATCAAGGTCTTTTCCAGTGGGTTGGCTCTTTCCACTAGGTGGCCAAAATATTGGAGTTTTATCATCAGTCTTTCCAATGACTTTTCTTTAAGATTGACTGGTTTGATCTCCTTGCTCTCCAAGGGACTCTCAAGAGTCTTCTCCAGTACCACCATTGGAAAGCATCAATTCTTCAGCACTCAGCCTTCTTTATAGTTCAACTCTCACATCCATACATGACTACTGGAAAAACCATAGCTTTGACTGTATGGACCTTTGTTGGCAGAGTTATGTCCCTGCTTCTTAATATGCTGTCTAAGTTTGTCAGTAGCTTTTCTTCCCAAGGAGCAAGTGTCTTTTAATTTCATGATTGCAGTCACCATCTGTAGTGATTTTGGAGGCCAAGAAAATAAAATCTGCCACTATTTCTACTTTTTCCCCATCTGTTTGCCATGAAGTGATAGGACTAGATGCCATGATCTTAGTTTTTTGAATTGTGAGTTTTTAAGCCACCTTTTTCATGCTCTTCTTTTACCATTCATCAAGAAGCTGTTTAGCTCCTCTTCACTTTCTGCCATTAAAGTGTTATCATCTGCATAACTGAGGTTGTTTATATTTCGCCTGAGAATCTTGATTCCAGGTTGTGATTCATCCAACCTGACATGTCACATAATGTACTCCACATATAAGTTAAATAAGCAGGGAGACAATATACAGCCTTGATGTACTTCTTTCTCAATTTTGAACCAGTCTGTTGTTCCATGTCTGGTTCTAACTATTGCTTCTTGACATGCATATAGATTTCTCTGGAGACAGGTAAGGGGGTCTAGTATTTTCATTTCTTTTTTTTGACAGTTTGTTGGGATCCACACAGTCCAAGGCTTTAGTGTAATCAGTGAAGCAGTAGTAGATGTTTTTCTGAAATTCCATTGCTTTATCTGTGGTCCAACGGATACTGGCAATTTGATCTCTGGTTCCTACGTCTTTTCTAAATCCTGCTTGTACCTCTGGAAGTTCTTGGTTCATGTATTGTTGAAGCCTAGTTTGAAGGATTTTGAGCATGACCTTGCTAGCATGTGAAATGAGCACAATTGTATGGTGGTTTGAAGATTCTTTGGCATTGCCCTTTGGGATTGGAATGAAAACTGACCTTTTTCAGTCCTGTGTCCACTGCTGAGTTTTCCAAATTTGCTGGCGTATTGAGTGCAGCACTTTAACAGCATCCCGTTGTGGAATTAGAAATAGCTTAACGGGATTGATGGCTCAGATGGTAAAGCATCTGCCTGCAATGCGGGAGACCCAGGTTCGATTCCTGGGTCAGGAAGATCTCTGGAGAAGGAAATGGCAATCCACTCCAGCACTCTTGCCTGGAAAATCCCGTGGATGGAGGAGCCTGAAAGGTTGCAGTCCATGGGGTCGCAAAAAGTCGGACACGACTGAGCAACTTCACTTTCACTTCACTTTCACTTAACTGGAATTCCATCACTCTACTAGCTTGGTTCGTCGTAATGCTTCCTAAGGTTTGCTTTACTTCAGACTAGGCTGTCTGGCTCTAGGTGAGTGATCATGCCATCGTGGTTATCCAGGTCATTAAGACCTTTTCTGTACACTTGTGTGTATTTTTGCCACCTCTTCTTAATCTCTTCTACTTTTGTTAGGTCCTTGCCGTTTCTGTCCTTTATTGTGCCCATCTTTGCATCAGATGTTCTCTTGGTGTCTCCAGTTTTCTTGAAAAGATCTGTCTGGTTCTGAAATCTGTCTTAGGTGCGCTGACAGTGCTGGCCACAAGGTGGTGGAAGAGTCATGGCACTGCAGTCTCCTGAGATTGGAAGCCAAGTAGTGCCTTGAAAGCAAGTGAAGAGTTCTTTTTTCTCAGGCGACAGGGCTTCAGATAGGGTCTCAATCATGCTTACTCAACATACTGTGGCTGGGTTGGAATGACGATAAGGGCCATCCTCCACAGTAGCACAGGGGAGGATTCACAAGCTAGTTTACACTTTTTTAAAAAGAGATTGAGTGTTAAGGAAGTCTCATCTCAGGGGATGGGACAGAAAACTCACAGGTTGGCTCTGCTGGCCAGGGGAAACACTGATTCCAGCTTAGCAGGCTTTGTACAACGAGTCCTTTCCCAGATCCATGAAAATACTCATAGATCATCAGACCATTTTACTTATGTGCAGTTTTCAACTGTCAGAGGAGGTCAGGACAGTCTGGCCTGGGGCTTTTACTAGGATCTTAATTCAGGATTAGCTATGCAAAGCGTGAAATAAGAGGGAATACATTTAAGGATCAAGGCTGCTGTTTGTATCCCTGCTGAGGGAATAATTTTAGACATGATAGATATAGAGAAAAGTGGGCACTGGGCAGGGTACAAGCCGACTTTGAGGCCCAGGCTTCTTCAGTGGTATTGTGGAAGTGGGACCTCAGCCTGGGGTCCTGCTTATCCTCTGCAAGGCTAGTTGCCTCAGCAGGTGCAGCTCATGAGCAGCTTCAGGAGAATGAAGATGTGAGACATGATCAGCCAAGTCAGAGCTCCTAAGTTTGCTCTACCAGCTTCTGGCACAACATCATCTTGAACTTGATTTGTGTATACCCAGAAAAAGCTGAGGAGAAGGCAGTGGCAAGCCACACCAGTACTCGTGCCTAGAAAATCCCATGAATTGGAGGAGCCTGGGAGGCTGCAGTCCATGGGGTCGCTCCGAGTTGGACACGACTGAGCGACTTCACTTTCACTTTTCACTTTCATGCATTGGAGAAGGAAATGGCAACCCACTCCAGTGTTCTTGCCTGGAGAATCCCAGGGACGAGGGAGCCTGGTGGGTTGCCGTCTGTGGGGTCGCACAGAATCGGACACAACTGAAGCAACTTAGCAGCAGCAGCAGAAAAGGCTGAGCACAGCCAGCCACTTCTCTCTGTCCTGGGAGAGGTGCATAGAGATGGTAGTGGGGAAGTAGGTGCCAAGCTCGTGAGCAGTGAAGAAGGACACAAACATGTTTAGCCAGGAGAAGCTTGGAGTCTGGCTGTAATCACACAGGGCCAGTAGCACACAAAACACCCAGCAAGTACACAAAGATCTCAGAGGCAGTGAATCCTAGCCACTGCACCAGCTTCCAAAGCAAGAAAAGCATCATGCAGGTTGAGTGAACCAGGGTCCAGCTGAGTGTCCCACACACCGGGCTGTGCCCCCACTCCCGTGGGCCTCGCTGATGCCCGCTGTTGTTGCTGCCAGGCGAGTGAGAGGTAGCGAGCAGTCCTGCTTGCTGTTGCCCTTGGCCCCAGTGCCACTGATTTCCCAGCCACATCTTGGGACCCAGCACTGGCCACCAGAGGATGCTCATCTTGACCTGCTGGTTCTTTTGGATTTTGTGTTATATTTAGAAAATCCCTTCTTTTTTTTCCTCTTCTTTTTTGACAGTAAAGATTCCCTTTTATTCTGATACTCATGATTTTTAAAAAACATTTACATCTTTGGTTTGAAATATATTTTGGTATTTGGTGTTTAGTAGGGATACAACTTTATTTTATTTTCTATATGGCTGTCCATTTGTCCCAAGACTGTAGAAGAGCCCAGATATGCTATACTGGTTTGAAAGATTTCCTTGATCATATACAAGTAAATAGCTGTAGCTATTTCAGGGCATTTCTGGATTTTACTGTTTTTTTGACAGGTATATTTTAAATCAGGAATCTCCATAATAATGATAAATTAAAAAATTCTTTTTATAGGTTCCTTGTTTCTATACTGATGCAGAAAGACGATCAGTGATGGATGCAACACAGATTGCTGGTCTCAATTGTCTGCGATTAATGAATGAAACTACTGCAGGTAAGTGACTATTAACTGAAATTTTGTTTTACTTGCTCAATCTTAAAGGTTGTGAAATCTTCAAACCCTAGGGTTGCTTATTCCATATTTTACTTGAAGCCCTTACCAGTATTTTTGGGTACTCTTGTCACATATGAAGAGTTTACTTGACAAGTACTTTTTCTGTATCTTCATAGCACTTTGATATTTAATTGCATGCTTTTTTGGAAAGGAAGTGCATTTATGATGTGTTTGGAGCATTGCTTTGGTTTAAATATTAGGTTTTTCTCCCAACTTGTGGGCTGGTAGAGTCAGAGGGCTGGGGTTTATAAAGCATGATCTCAGGAGGCAGAATATATGGGAATGTTGAGAGATGGCACAAGGGAATATGGGGGGAAATGTTTGGAAAAGTGGAAGAAAGTGGTTTTGGAAAAAATTGCCACAGTTACTGGAACTGGAAATTGGAAACATTAAGGAAGCCAAAGTGAAATGAATGTCAACATATATCTCTTCGAAGTCAGTGTTATTCGTGAATAAACCATGCAGAGCTTATAAGGATTTTAAATCTTTTTTTGTAGCTGTAAATATATTTTTCCTATGTAAATGAATTTTAATTTTACTACTAAAATGATAACATTGTTTATTTTTGTATTATTGTGTAGTTGCCCTTGCATATGGAATCTATAAACAAGATCTTCCTGCCTTAGAAGAGAAACCAAGAAATGTAGTTTTTGTAGACATGGGGCATTCTTCTTATCAAGTTTCTGTGTGTGCTTTTAATAGAGGAAAACTTAAAGTAAGTATATTTTTCCCAGGAGACTGTATTACAGATGTATAATAATTAGGAATTCATGAGAGGCAACTTAAGGTAGTTGGTTATGGAGTTGTGTTTTGGGGCTTCCCTGGTGGTCCAGTGGTTAAGAATCGTCCTGCCAATGCAGGGGATATGGGTTTGTTCTCTGGTCCAGGTAGATGCCACGTGCTGCTCAGCAGTGAAGCCTGTGTGCCACAACTACTGACCCTGTGCTCTAGAGCCCTTGGGCTGCGACTGTTGAGCCTGCACGCCACAAGTACTGAATCTTGCATACCTAGAGCCTGTGCTCTGCAGTGTGAGAAGCCCCTGCAACTAAGGAAGCCCACTAGAGAAAGCAGTGATGGGCCGCCTCAGCCATAAATAAACATATCTCAAAGAATGTTGTTTCACTAGTGGAAACTTGGTATGAGCCATCTGAACTAGAAATTAGTTGTGTAGGGGTGGGGTGGAAGTTGGAGGATCAAAGTAATTTTTGAGGTGTTGACAAGATAATGAAGCAAAGAGCATAGAACTTGAGGAAATAGTCCTTAGATTCCCGATCCTGGTTTTTTTTTGTCTGTAATGTGGGGAAAATAATGCTTGCTTTGCAGGTTTACTAGGGAGAGTCTTTAACGTATAGTCCCTTCAGATGTCTTACACCGAGGATTAAGGGATGATAAAGATATTCTCTTAAGGTTTTGAATGTTCTGGGAACAGGGTGGAGTGACTAGAACTTGTCTGACCAAAAGAAACCAGCCTAGGAGTTCTAGTCTAGATGTCTAGAAATGATAGAGCTCTGGAGAAAGCAGTTTTGTACATAGAGAAGTCTAGTAATGTTAATGGCAAAGAGGGACCAGAGGGTGATGCTGGTCACAGTTTTAAAAAAGCTTTTTTAGTATGTATATACACTTCCTATATTAGTCTCTTTATTAAAGTAAAATTTATGTAGAGTGAAAGGTATAGATTTTAGGTGTTCAGTGAGTTAAAAAAATTTTAATTGAAGTGTAGTTGATTTATTACAGTGTTGTGTTAATTTCAGGTATTACAGCATAGTGATTCAGTTATACATACATTGATAAATTCTTTTTCAGATTCTTTTTTCCTTATAGGGGAAATGACAGAATTGCAAAATACTGAGTGTAGTTCCCTGTGCTATACAGTAGGTCCTTATTGGTTCTCTATTTTATTTATAGTAGTGTTAATCCCATCTTCCTAATTTATCCCTCCCCCTCACCTTCCTGTGGTTAATCTTGGTAACCATAAGTGTGTTTCCTATGTCTGTATTTGATAGTATTTGCTAGTTTGATAGTATTTGCTAGTTCCTCGGTACATAAAATCAATTTTCTCGCTTGGTGATTTTATCTAGAATGTACTTAAAAACCAAGGATAATCTGCATATTTCCTTTAATTACTTGGGTTCTGTATCAGGGTTTTTGCTGCCGGCTCTAAATTGGCTTTCTGCTCCCTCAACTTGGGGGTTGGTCCAATGGAACTACCTATCCCAGAATAAATATTTGTTAGATTTGAAGGGTATTTTGAGTTTCTTTTTGTTACAGTCCTTTGTTTCTTTGAAAAATGGTCTTGGTTTTGCTTTATATTCAGATTTGTTCCCCTTTTTTTTTTTTAAATATAAAGCAGATCTTGGGGATGGTTGGGAAATAAGAGGATCATGATTTTTACAGATATAAATGATGGACCAAGTGTTATTCTCAGTGTTTAAGCTTTGCTTTTATCCATAATAGGATTATTTCTAAATTCCAGTTTATACTCTCACCTTTTTAGACAGCAGGTATTGGCTATAATTTAGCCTTGTCTTTGAGTCAGAGTGATTTGTATTAGTATTTGCTTCACTATCAGCTGTCACTTGTCAGTTTTCCAATTACAGTTGAAATTTAACTATCAGAATACTTACTATAGAATCATACCAAATTTGGAAACATATATGTATGAAGGAAAGACATTCATGATCTTACTACAGTTTGATGTATTTAATTCTAGTCATTTATGAAAACAAAAATTGGTATTACACAGAACTATACTCAGTTCTGTGTTTTTCTTTTTTTCCTTTCTTTCATGAGATCACTCACTAAGAAAAAGTTCCTGAGGACATTTAACATTCTTTGAAGAAGTGGTTTTGAGGATGTTGGTCATTACTTACTTAGCAAGTTTTCTATTATTGAATCTGATTAGATCTAGTTTGCTTCTGGTTTCCTTTAGAGATTTAGAAAAGGATAACCCAACCTAATTGTAGTCTTCTATGTTGAATAGAAACAGATTACTGTGAGTTAAGGCTTTAGCATATTTTCTGGTGGTAAATTGCATGGAGCTAAATAAGCCTTTGGTATTATTTGCAGTTTTGTGGTAGAGATAAGACTAGAACTGTATATGACATGTTAATGTATTGGCTCTTGAATTATAATTATTGTTTGGAGTCAGATTGGTGTAGTGGGGAAGGCATAGGTTTTGAAATTGAGATTGGGTTTTGAATTCTACTTCTACCACTTAATATCTTTGTGACCTATAGATTGTCTGATCTGTCTAGATCTGTAAATTGAGGGTCAAGATGTCTCATTTCATAGTGGTTGTAACCTTGTTTAAATGACATATGCACATTGTCTTGTTTCGACCTTAATGTCCCTTACCACCTTTTTATTACAGTTTACCAGTTAAATATATGTCATGATAAAATTTTAAATTGGTTAGTTTTTTAACTAATTATCATCTTTCCCAAAGGTTCTGGCGACTGCATTTGACACAACACTGGGAGGCAGAAAATTTGATGAGGTGCTAGTAAATCATTTTTGTGAAGAATTTGGAAAGAAATACAAGCTAGACATAAAGTCCAAAATCCGTGCATTATTACGACTGTCTCAGGAGTGTGAGAAACTCAAGAAATTGATGAGCGCAAATGCTTCAGACCTTCCTTTGAGCATCGAATGTTTTATGAATGATGTTGATGTTTCTGGAACTATGAATAGGTAACCATATTAATATTTTGATGGTAAACTGAACTGTGGTGTTTCTCTATATTAGCCTTAATTATCTAATTGTTGAAGTTATCATGATTGTTACAACTTCAGATTTTGTAGGTAAAAATGAGAGGCCATTCAGGATCTTGCCTTTAATGTGAAGGTTGGGTTTGATTATTCAAATAAGTTCAACTAATTGGTTTGTTCTGGTTAATTGGTTAATTGAATGTTCCAAGAGATTGACAGTTCTTTGACATGTGCCTGTGTTAAACGTGAGTCACTAGTTTCATAAATTCAGGACAGAGTGCTTTAATGCAGAATTATATGGAATTTGCTTTAGTCATTGATTCAGAAATTGTGTTTTTGAGTAATTCAGTATCACTTGAGACAACAGGTCTTTTTGTATAACATGGTAAGAATTCTGTGTAATTTGATGTTTCAGGGTTATCCTCAGAAACACCCAGAATGTTTCCGTTGCCAGGTCAGGTTGTTTGAATGTTCTTCAGGATGTGAACTCTACTTACTGGTAGAATTCAAAGAAGACTAATGGAGTGTTTGGGAAAGTGTGGCCTGAGCCATGCTCAGAATATTGAGATGGGCATCAGAGTTGCTTCCAGTCTGCCAGAATTAGATTACTGTGCCTAGTCACCTTTTTCTTCTACTTGAAGTGATGGTTTTCATTTTTATTTTTTTTCATTAAACTGTAGCTTTCTTGTGTTTGTATAATGTATTAGGTGGAATCCTACACTATATATTTGGCTTCTTTTGTGTCTGGCTTCTTTAACTTAATGTTTTTAAGTTCATCCACATTGTATGTGTTCGTACCTTGTTGCTTTTTATGGCAGGTAATCCATTTGTGTGGGCATATCACGTTTTATTTATCCATTCATCAGTTTCTGGACATCTGTGTTTCCACCTTTTAGCTTTCGTGATGAGTGCTTTATAAACATTCACCAAAAGTTGTTTGAGTGTCTCGTTTTCAGTTCTTTTGGGTATACAGCCAGGAGTGAAATTGTGTGGTCATGTGGTGATTATATACTTAGATTTTTGTGGAATCACCAAACCATTTTCCAGTACATCTCTAGTGGAAGTGCTCACTTACCTCCTAAAAGCTCAGAAATACTTATCTCATGTAAAAATGAGTAAAATACTGAGTTACCATATGATTCAGCATTTCCGCTCTTAGGTTTATATCCAAGAGAACTGAAATCACATTTACACAAAAATTTATACACAAATGTTCATAGCAGCACTATTCATAATACCCCCAAAATGGAAACAGCCCAGATTCCCATCAACTGATAAACTAGATAAACAAAATGCAACTGATAAACAAAATAGGATACGTCCATATAATAGAGTATTCTTTGGCAATTAAAAAACTGTTGTATAGATGCATAGTATAGCATGAATGAACCTTGAAAAGTTTATGCTAGAAGAAAGAAATAAGTTAAAATTACTACATTTTGTCTAATTCTATTTATATGAAATGTCCAAAATGAGTGGTTGCCTAGGGCTAGGGTTTGGGTGGAGATGGAAGAATAATGTTAATGGTGGTAAAAATACTCTTTTAGGGTGATGAAAATGTTTTAAAATTGATAGTGGGGATGTTTGCACAATTCTGAATATACTAGAAGCCATTGAATTGTGCACTTTAAATATGGCACTTCTTGTGTCATTTCTATTGTATGTGAATTTAAATTTCAGTAAAACTTTATAAAAAGGAATGACCTCTGCCACTGCCACTGCTGTCTTTCTAGAATGCTCTGTGTACTTCATTTTTTGTGTTTTTATACGGACATTTTCAAATATGCAGCAAAGGTGGAAGAATTTTACAGTGAACACTCTTATCCGCCGCTTAGGCTCTACCGTGTTAACTACTTGGTTTTTCACCTACCCATTGGTCTGTCTGTCCTTCTGCCTACCCATCAGTTTTATCTTTTGATGCATCTCAAAGCCATCGTTCTAGACACTTTTAAGTAGGCATATTAACCAGAGTTTAATGTTTGTAGTTTCTGGTATACTTTACATAAAGACATGCTCAAGTTTTAAGTGTCATTTGCTGAGTTTTGACAGTTCATGCATCCTGCAAACCACTACTCGATGATTTTAGAAGTTTTCTCAGGCCTCCATCCTCCAGGACAGCCACTGATAAGGTCTTTTATTTTGAGGGGCATAGATTACGTTTACCTTTTCTAGAAGTATGAATGAAATTATGTAGTATTTCGTCTTTTGTGTAAGACTTCTTTGGTCAGCATGAAACTGAGATTCATTTAGTTCAGCAGTCCCCAACTGTTTTGGCGACAGGGCCTGGTTTCGTGGAAGACAATATTTCCACAGATGTTGGGGGTAGGGAAGATGGGAATGATTCCTGGATGATTCAAGAGCATTACATTTATTACGCTGCTGCTGATCTGACAGGAGGTGGAGCTCAGGTAGTAATGCAAGAGATGGGGAATGACTGCAAATGCAGATGAAGCTTGTCCTCCAGTCACTTCCTGCCGTGTGGCCTGGTTCCTGACAGGCCAAGGACCAGTGCTGGTCTATGGCCTGGGCTTCGGACCCCTGACTTAGTTGTTGCATATGTCATCTATTCTTCTTGTGTATTGCTGCCTAGTATGACACTGTAGACTTAGGTTTTCTCCTATTGCTGGACTCTTAACTCTTTCACTTTTTTGATATTAGGAGCAAAAGTGTCATTTTAAACTTGATTTAAGTTGCTACATATCCTCATCAATATTGGTATTAGTGATCTTGAATTTTTGCCATTCTGGTGGGTGCATTCTATACCTCTTCTGTTTTTCTTTTTTTGAGATGTAATTTGTAAAAGTTAACACATTTATAATTCAGTGGGTTTTAATGTATTCACAGAATTGTGCAACCATTACCACAACTGAGTTTTAGAATATTTTCATCACCTCATAAAGAAACTCTCGATGAGCTATCATTCTGTGAAAAAGACATGGGAAAATCTTAAATGTATATTTCTAAGCAATCATAGTCAGTCTAAAAAGGCTGTATGATTCCAACTATATGACATTCTCAAAATCTTTGACATTGTATATGACATTCTATATGATAATGATATGACATTCTAGAAGAGAGAAAACTGTGGAGACAATAAAAAGATCAATGGTAAGAGGTTCAGTGGAAGGGAGGGATGAGTAGAGTATGGAAGATTTTTAGAGTAGTGAAACTATTCAGTACAGTACGGTAATGGTGAATACTTGCACCATTTGTCAAATTATGTAGAACCTTAATTTATACTACCATGTACAGTGTTGGCTCATCGATTGTTTGAAATGTATCTTATTAATGCAAGATGCTAATAGGGAAACTGAGTTGGGAGTAAGAGGTGTATGGGAATTCTCTACTTTCTGTTTATTTCTCTGTAAACCTAAAACCAGTCTAAAAAATAAAGCACTAATTAAAGGGAAAAAAAATCTCCTTACCCAGTAACTTGTCTTTCCCCATTTGTTCTTCCTGTCCTTAGCCCTAGGGAGTCATTAATCTTTGTCTCTTTGGATTTAGTTCTGATAGTTTCATATAAATGGGGTCAGTCATATAAAACGTCTTCTTTGTGATTGGCTTTATTTTACCTAGCATAATGTTTTCAAAGCTCATCGACGTTTCAGCGTGTAATCAGTCCTTTTTATTATTTTCATCCCTTTTTGCTGAATACAGTTAATGGATATTAGGGTTTTTCACACTTTTTTGCCTCTTGTGAATAATGTTGGTGTGACCATTCATGTGTGGAGTTTCGTGTAGTCACATGTTTTCAGTTGTGGAGAAACACCTAGGGTGGCATTGCTGGGTCCTATGGGAGCACCATGTTTAATATGCTGAGGAATTGCTAAACTCTTCCAAAGTGGCGGTAACATTTTATATTCCTGCCAAGAATGTATATGAGGTCCAGTTTCTCTGCATCTTTGCCAGCACTTGTTATGTGTTTGATTATAGGTATTTATTCTATATAAGAGTGGACTGTGACTTGACCTGTTTTTTTTTTTTTTTTAAAGAGGCAAATTTCTGGAGATGTGTGATGATCTCTTAGCTAGAGTGGAGCCACCACTTCGTAGTGTTCTGGAACAGGCCAGTAAGTATTTTTGTGATTAAATTGTTCATATTGGGCTGTTGGGAGAATGTTAACTCTCCCCACCCACGCATCCCCAGTTCTACCAGTGTTCATTGTATGAACTACTTCAATGCTATATTAAACTTCTTTTTACCAATATCTTCCCCCTGCAGTACGTCCAGTAGTGTCTGGGAAAGTCTTAATAGTTTTCCCCGGAAACATAATTCAGACAGATTCAAAGATGGGTTTAATGTCTCAGGTATTTCATGGTGGTAAAAGTTATCTTTAGCAATGTTGCTGTGGTATTGTACTTTCTGTCAGTGAATCTCATTGACTAAGAAGGGGGAGGATATGATAACCATATACTTAATTTAATCTCAGGGTAAAAGGTAGAAGTTTGATTTAGGAATATATTACTGTTGTTTCCCAAATCTTTGACAGACCTTTTACTAGAGTCCACTCTTGTACTCTGATCTTGACACAGGCTCAGATATGAAAATGGAGGGATTTTGACAAATGCATGTTCCTTTCATACTGGTACAGCCCATTTCTTTAAATAACCCTTCTCAACAGATTGTCACTCAACAGATTGTTTTATAAAATGTGAACAGGAAACCAAGTGGTATTAAGAGGTATTTTATGAATGACAGCAGAGCCTTGGGTGGTAGCCTCTTTCCTTCTATTATGAAGAGACTGAACCTGTGTTATAATCTGAGCCAGCAGAGCCCTGAGGTCCCTCGGCTGATACTCTCAGACTGTGTCCTGAAGTCTATTTAGTCTTAGTCCACACAGGCCTGTCAGGCTGGGTCAGACAGAACTTCCTTACCACTTTGTGTCAGCCCTTTCAGTTTCTTTATGGCTAACTTAACTGTTGGTATTTTAACACTTATTTGTGTGAGTCTTTCTGAGATTGCAGGACTTAGGTACTATAGGACTCTAGATATTCCTCACCCTCACCTCTTAAATCTCAATACTGTTGTGCCACCCTGCCCTCATTATTTTGAACATTAAAATACAACTACCTGCTTCCAAATGGCACACACTTTTGTGTGTGTGTGTGTGTGTGTGTATGTTACTGTGGAGGGGATGAAGAGTGGTGGTGGGTTTTCTTACATATTTGTGAATTATTTTGTTGTGATAAGATGTTATATTGCTCTTTTATTTCATTGTAAAACATGAAAGATTCTTTTAATCTAAATGTCTGTTCTAATTGTTTTTAAATAGAGTTAAAGAAAGAAGATATTTATGCAGTGGAGATAGTTGGAGGTGCAACACGAATCCCTGCAGTGAAAGAGAAGATCAGCAAATTTTTTGCTAAAGAAATTAGTACAACACTAAATGCCGATGAAGCTGTTACTCGAGGCTGTGCATTGCAGGTGAGCTTGCTTTCTTTCACAGGTAGCCACTGACAGTTGATTGTAGCAGTACAGCAGTGGTTAATGTATCCAGGTGGTCTGAGACTAGCTCCTTGATTTTAAGGTCTAAGATTCTGAAACATTTGTTTTAAAATTAATACTAGAGGTGGCGTTCATAAATGGAATTGTTTGTACTATATAACGTGTAATAAGATGAAAGAATTTATGAGAAACATAAGTAGGCGTGAAATACTACTAGAATTTGGCATATTTGTTACATGAAGTAGTGTTATACATCAGTTAAATAAAGGTTGAGATTAATGGAAAAATAATAGGGAATAGCTAGATTAATGGGTAAGATTTGACAAATGATAGACACTTATAAAACCACTTATTTAGATACTGCTAAGTTATTAAAGTAGATGCTCTTCTGAAGTCATTTTTCTTATAGGTCTTATAATAGTTCATAATGCCTGTTTACCAAATGGAATTTTTAAAAATTCTTATTCTAGTGTGCAATCTTATCACCTGCTTTCAAAGTCAGAGAATTTTCTATCACTGATGTAGTGCCATATCCAATATCTCTGAGATGGAATTCTCCAGCTGAAGAAGGGTCAAGGTAATGTTTTTTTAATGATTTTTGTACCTAACAAGTTAAGTCGTGGTAAATACTCTGTTTCAGCTTACACAAATCTCTTATGTTATAGTGCATGAAGCAAAGTGATTATTTACTTTACTCATCAGAATAAGTTTGTGTCCTTACTAGTTTTGTTTATTTGATCCTGCTGAAATAATTGGTGCCTTTTGTGTGCCCTGATGGCTCAGACGGTAAACAGTCTGCCTGCAGTGCGGGAGACCTGTGTTCGATCCCTGGGTCGGGAAGATCCTCTGGAGAAGGAAACGGCAACCCACTCCAGTATTCTTTCCTGGAGAATCCCATGGACGAAGGAGACTGACAGGCTACAGTCCATTGGGCTGCAAAGAGTTGGACACGACTTCACTTTCACTTTTACTTTCGTGTGTCGAAGTGTGTGTGTGTGTTTAAAACTGATACTGTATATACGCACACTTATATATTTGTTTTTCTTGGAAACTCTTATGAACTGGAAATGCCAGTTGAGAAGAGTAACTAGAGTTGTACAATAATTACAAAACTAGAATACCTGGGTAAAAGTGTTAGAAATGTCCTAAATTTGTTGTTTGTCTTTTTTTTCTTTCATTCAGTGACTGTGAAGTCTTTTCAAAAAATCATGCTGCTCCTTTCTCTAAAGTACTCACATTTTATAGAAAGGAACCTTTCACTCTTGAGGCTTATTATAGCTCTCCTCAAGATTTGCCTTATCCAGATCCTGCTATAGGTAAGTAAAGAGTTGGGAATTAAAAAAAATTGTGTACTTGGGAGAATGGGAATAGCAAAGCAAGCATAATATAGTGAAATTTGAGTATTTTAAATCACATGCACAAAAAAGCCTTTCAGTCATATTATCAGGTTCAGAACCAGCAGGATGGTCATTATTTAATTGGATCTCCTACTGTGGACTGAAGTTCTTCCCTTTTTTAAGATTTTTAAAATTTAATCAGTTAAAAAATGTTTTGGCTGCACCATGTGGCTTATGAGATCTTAGTTCCTTGTCCAGGAATCAAACCTGTGCCCTTGGCAGTGAAAGCATGGAGTCCTGACCATTGGACCACCAAGCAATTCCCTGGGCTGTAGTTCTTGGTTAATGCACATTTTTGTTAAACTTTGTGCATAATGTGATGCTGGTTACTGAAAGTATTCAGTTCTGACCCTAACGTAGAGTTAGGTGTACACAGAAAAATTATTAGCAGGTTGTGATAATCAGTACCATAGGCTATGGAATCATGTTGTCTTCATTCTTCACTGGCTATGAGAAACTTAGTATCTGGAAATAATACCAGTTGAGGAGAGAGAATCTAGAGTTAATGATAATTACAGAACTAGAGTACATGTGTAAAGTATTAGGAACATCCTGAATGGCACTTAGAAGCTTAGAAAGTTAACCTACTGTGTTTTCCTCACTTGTAAAACAGAAATAAACATGATAATTAATAGTTCACAGAGTTTTATGAAATTAAAAACATGAGCAAAATGCTAGTATAGTAACTGAATCTAGAAATAGCAGTTTCTTAATAAGTGACAAAGAATATAGAATCTTTGGGGTTTTCAGTAGATGAAAATGAGACAAATCTGTTCTAGGAATTTACTCTGCGGTAGCTTATAAAGATGAATTGGGATAAGGGACTGGAGGGAAGGACATGTTTGAAGAGTTAGGAGATACTTGAGTTCTTAATTGAGAGAAGATGATTAAAAGTTTGGTTATATGGGAAAGAAGAAGGAGAAATCTGATGATGTATTAAGATTCTAAGAGTGCCCGCTTTGCTTACTTGAAGTATCATGCTACTGACCTTTCACTGAGAAATGGACACAAGCTGGCAGTATGGGCATGTGTTTGTGTCTGAATTCATCCTCTTAGGTTATGTGTTCTCTTTTGTCTTTCATATGTCCTTAGCTCAGTTCTCAGTTCAGAAAGTCACTCCTCAGACTGATGGCTCCAGTTCAAAAGTGAAAGTCAAGGTTCGAGTAAATGTCCATGGCATTTTCAGTGTGTCCAGTGCGTCTCTAGTGGAAGTGCACAAGTTTGAGGAAAATGAGGAACCGATGGAAACAGATCAGAATGCAAAGGAGGAAGAGGTAATCTAGACAATTTTATACCACTTCAGGCCATTTATAATGGCTCAGAGGTGACACTCGTCTAGAAATTCTAGCAAATAGGGTGACAGAGCTGCTGAGAGTAGGTTTGCATGCGTACCTCGTCCTGCGTGAACTAGCACAAAGTCTTCATATGGAATTTGTATAGAAATGGGACATAGTTGGCTTCCTCCTTGAGACCATGCACTTGTCAATTTGAGTTATTCTTGATTCTTTTGTGATTACTGGAGAATGCTGAGTCTCAGTTGATTATTTCCATAGATAGCATAGAATTCACACTCATTTGTTGGAGTCATGCACTGGGCCTTGTCCTTATTGTGTGTAAAAATCAAGGATTTATAAAACAGCACATGTTCAGGTCTCATCCCCACAGATTTTGTTAAAAGTTGGTCTGGGCTATGGCCCAGGTGTTTGTTTTAAAAACCGCCGAGGCTATTATAATATGCCGTAGGCATTGAAAGCTAGTGTGATTCAAGGTCTCTACAGACATCTTTATTATTGGTAGGCTTTGTTCTTTAAGCACTTCTAATAGAATTTTCAAGGTGTCCACTTTCCCTAATGCATACAATGGTTGTACTTTTGAAGATGAAATGTCTGATTTTAAAAACTACTATAAGAAGTTTAGATTTTTGAGAGAAACGTGTTCATGAGGAAGCAAGGACAAACTCATGCTCTCTTCAGATTTTATTGTGTTAAATATTGCCACACTATGTACTTTGGGCAAGTACCTATTGCCACACTGAGTACTGCTATGGCTTTATAATGTAGTTCTGTAACCACTCTTGTTTATATAAGGGCAGGCAAATGTTATTTCCATTGTACAGACGTGGTAACTGAGATCCAGAGAGGAAAACTTTTGTGTTCTAAGTATAACATATATGTCATAGCTGGAATTAGAGTCTGGTTTGTCTGATTGCTGGTAACTAGCAGGAGTTTCATATCCTATGATTTTTGCCAGTATGTCGTGAAAGTTGCTTTAGTCTTTTGCTAGTATTTCCTAGTTTCAGAATTCGATGTGACCTATTTTTCAGAAGATGCAAGTGGACCAGGAGGAGCCACATGTTGAAGAGCAACAGCAGCAGACACCAGCAGAAAATAGGGTGGAGTCTGAAGAAATGGAGGTATATGTATTTTACAGTGTGATTTGCTGTCTTTTTACATACATGGTTTTGACCTGACATATTATGTCTTGGAAGGGGATTATATTAGAAATCTTCATTTCTTTGAACAGTCCTTTTTTTTTTGGTGTTGAAATAGAATTTATTTAGAATAGTTTTTTGTTTAAAAAATCCCCCCAATTTAAAAGTTTGGCCTTCAGCACATATCCAGGCTGCCTTAACAGCCTTTAGAAATATTAAATTTGTAAACATTAATGAACACTCTGAGTCTTCCTTAAATAATATATGACACGTTCCAGTCTTGTACTCTTAAGGGCAAAGTTATATCAGTTCTCATAATTTTGACATGTTGTAGTCTTTATAATTTAAGAGATCAATGTAACATTCCCCTAAAGAGCTGTTTATAACACTGTACCAGGAAGAGAGAGAATACAGAGGTCTTTCAGTTCTGCCTCACATAGAGATAAAACTCAATAATATTAACTCCACAATACTTAAAAGCCTTTCATAAAAAAATGTAACAACTTTCTGCTTTAGTTTCCAAGAAGCCAGAAAACTGATCTCTAAATTTGAAGCTTTATGTCCTTGTGCCTCAAATTCTGAGGTGCTCTTTTGATTTACACCAGTTTTACATGAGGCTGATTGTCCCATTTAAGAATGGTCTGAGTGTTGTGATTTTCTTTTTTAAATAAATATTCAACTGGAAAATCCCTGGGCAAGGTCTTAGCAATCAGTATTTTAATAATGAAAATTGAAACATTTAACGCAGTATAAATTTACTTAGGCCTTGAAGCTTTTAAGTTCCTTTCAGACCAAAAGCTCTCAGTGCAGTGGGGTGAAATTGAGAGCCATGTGGTGGACTTTATTTCCTACTGTGATAAAACTAGATTTCTTCAGATCTTGTGGCTCTGTCCTGTCAGTGTAGTTTCAGAGTCTTACTACTTACTATTGTAGTTTTCCAGGTAATTTATAACAGACCTAACTATTGATAAGTAGCCTAATACAAAAGAAATGAAAAGGAGAAAATTTCAAATCATTTGCTTGAGATTACAGGACTGTATTATTGTTGAAATGTCTGTCTCAAGCAGTGTGAATCTGTTAGCAGTGAGCCTTGGGGTCCTCAGGAAGTCCATGGGAAATAAAAGACCTTGTAAACTTGGCTAAGGTTGTGCAGCACCTATCAGTCCCGCTCATGAGACTGTGCCGCTATCCCCTCTCTGCCAGCGTATTTGAAGTCTTAAAGCAAGATTTTGTAGTGTGTTTGGAAAGTGTGTTTGGCAAGATGGTCTTTGAACTTTAGTCTGGATGGCATGTGGGAAGAAAGCACTCAGAAACCCTAGTTTGACTAGCTTAGTGATTGGTTCATGCTGGTTTCTGAATGGCTGTTACTAATAGTCATCTTACCCATAACTTACTCCTTCACTAGTAGTGAAACATGATTTTTTCAAATTTTGTCAACTCTTATGAAACTTACCTTTACGTTGAAATACTGTTCTAACTAATAATATATTGAGATATAGTTTGTAAATAATATTGAAATGAATGTGTAAGATTTTTGGGTCCGTTACAACCTGTTCTTTAACTTTTGAGTTTTCATGTTTAAATTTTGTCATCAGCATTGAAAACAGCTTTTCTTACAAATTATTTATGACATTGCAGGGTATAATCTCACCTTCTAAGGTATTTCTGATTGTGGCATTTAAAAAAGTCTGGGAGAGCCTTTAGGAGGCTCAAGTCTGGTACCCATTTTCATGTCAGCTAACAAACTTTAATTAATTTAACTTTGCAAATAATTGTAAAAAGGGAAAATAATGGACAGAGGAGATCATGCTCACAGATGCTTTAGTGTTTTGTAGGCCTTTTCGGAGGTGAAGACCTGTTGTTGCCTGGGTTGAGGGCAGCAATGGGGAAGAGAAATACCTATTTTTCTTTGTTCTTGAAGGTGGAGGAGGAGAAAGGAATGAGGTGGGCCTGACCTTTCCCCCTCCTCCAATCAGGCCTTAGAGGTGTGGGAAGTTTCATGGAGTTATTTAGGTTCCTTTCATGAGGTGGCTTGGGAACTGACACCTTTTATAGTATTGGTTCTAAAGGAAATAAAATACAAATGATAACATAAATTTCAGCTCTGATGTAAGATTTGAACAGGAGGTGGGGAAATGACTTGAAATCTTGCCTCATGTCATAGAGAAGATTATATTCCAGATTATTTCAAAGTTACAGATGAAGAATTAAAAACAGCTGGAATGGGACTTCCCTGATGGTCCAGTGGTTGAAAAATCTATCTGCCAGTGCAGACATGGGTTTGATCCCTGGTCCTGGAGGATTCCATATGCTACAGATCACACAGCTAAGCCTGTGCCCCACAACTACTGAGCTTGCTGCTCTGTAATAAGAACCACCTCAGTGAGAAGCCTTGCACCACAACTAGAGAAAGCCTGTGTGTAGCAGCAATGAAGGCCCAGCCCAGCCAAAAATAAATGAATATTAAAAAAGCTGGAATGAATATTTTTCTAATCTGTGAATCAGCAGGAGCTTTGAAAGCGTGAAAGCAATCACAAAGGGAAAGATGGATGGGTTAAAAAATAAAAGCTTGTGTAGACTAATAATAAAAGATTAGAAAATATCTGGAAGAGTTAATCACGGGTAAAACCCCACAAAGATCCCAAGAGCATGGTGAATGAAATATGACTAGGCAATTTGGAGGAGTAAATATGCTTTATAAATGTGTAAGAAAAAGTTGTTATTGCCCCAATGAAAATAATAGATCACGGCAAATGAAATCCTCTGTGTGGCCAGGGTACAGCAAAATGGACTCTCTTACTCCTTGTGAGAATTGAAATAGGTACAGATACTCTGGAAGTCATCTTATTGCTATATTTTTGATCCTTAAAAATTTCATTACCCTCTCCCTAGTAATTTCCTATGCACGTTTGTATGTTTAGGTAAGAGCGGAAGAAAATAAGAGAATATTTAATTGTAATGGTATGTCGATGGTGGGGTGATGGGAGTTTGTTTTTGTGTGTATGTGTGTGTATAGGGGTTATGGGAGTTTGGTTTTTGTGTGTGTGTGTGTATATGTATGTATATAAGTGTATATGTGTGTACAGATTAGTAGTATTAAGTATAATCACACTGTGGTACAGTCATTCTCCAGAACTTCTTTCATCTGTCCAACCAAAATTACCTGTGAAATAATAATACTCATTTCCTCTATTCCTTCTTCCCCCATCCTCTGGGAACCACCATTACTTTTTATCTCTATGGATTTGACTATTCATATATTTCTAACTTTCCAGATATTATAAGAGAACAAACTTTAGTAAAAAAGCAAAACCAGCCTTTGAAACATGACCCATTTGGAAGCTGGAGTCTGTATGTGTGTACTTAATGATTTCTCTTATTTTAGACCTCTCAAGCTGGATCAAAAGACAAAAAGATGGACCAACCACCTCAAGCCAAGAAGGCAAAAGTGAAGACCAGTACTGTGGACCTGCCAATTGAGAATCAGCTCTTATGGCAGATAGACAGAGAGATGCTCAACTTATACATTGAAAATGAGGTGGTTATTTTAAGTCTGCTAGAGCAATAAGCTGGAACATTAATGTGACCATAGTGTTCAAATGCTGTGTCTAGTGACCTTTATGCATTGTGTGGGGTTTGGGAACAATGGAACGTTTTGGGGTATTGGAGGACAAGTTTAATAGATCCCAAGATATATCATCAAAATTGTTTTATGGTGATACGTCTATTGCTAAAAACTCTCTTATGAAATCTTTTGACATTTTGGGGAGGTATCATTCATGTTTTTGGGTGTGAGAGTTTGGTTGTTCACTAGAGAATGGGATGTTTGAGGCCAGGGTCAGGGAAGTCGATCAGTGGGAGAACTCAGAGTAGCCTTAATGTTTTGTTTATTAGTTTCTTTCCCTATTACCCAGTCAGTATGTAACTCTGCTTATGGTGAGTGATGCAGTGTTTGGGACCTTGGGGCACAATTATTCAATTAATTGTTGTCTGTGAGGTTTCTTATGATAGGTACATTGGGTCTAAGAATAGTTTTATAGAACCTTTAGCATCTATACTATATGAATAATTTTTATTTTTCCTGGGTATGTAATACAAGCAGGTTATACCCACCTTGTGACAGTGAGCTAATAGTTTCTTTTAGTTCTTGTCCTAGCATTTTCCTTATTTTTACTTTTGAGTTTCAACATCTTGCTATTTCTTCTGTTGCTCTTTTTTCCCTAAGCATACCTACGAAACTCTCACTTGATCGTCATAATTTACCGAGGACTAATGCTTCCAGCTCTTTTCTCGGATGATTTGCAGAACTAAGAGGATTTTGGGAAGAAGGCTTCTCTTAACTTTTATTACTGTATTACTTAATAGTTAAGAGGAAATTGTCTCAGTTTTTTGAATGTCTGACTACTGTTCACAGGGTAAGATGATCATGCAGGATAAACTAGAGAAAGAGAGGAATGATGCTAAGAATGCCGTAGAAGAATATGTGTACGAAATGAGAGACAAGCTGAGTGGTGAATATGAGAAGTTTGTGAGTGAAGATGTAAGTATGTGCCGCAGTGTGTCTGCTCATTTTGTGTCTTCTGGGAGGATCCTTAAATGTATTTACAAGTGATGTTTTGCATCTGTAGGTATACAGTAAAATGATTAAAAATATTTTTTTGGGGGGGCAGTTTTATATATATATATATATATATTTATATAGTATTGGTGGAGTGTTTCCTAAAGGTTAGTCTTTGTGCATCAGTTTTTTTCGGTGTGTCACTTTTTGATACACTTGTATGCTATTATTTACCTAGTATTTTTCTTTACAAAAAAGCTCAGTTTTCTCCTGATGCTGATTTTAACTCACTTGTTAGAAAAAGATTTAGGTATAATTGACATACCATTTTAGTTGTTTCAGGTGTACATGATAATGATTAGATGTTTATATACATTGTGAAATGATTACCATCATAAGTCTAAACATCTATCACTACACATAACTTAATTTTTTTTCTTGTGATGAGAACTTTTAAGATTTATTCTCTCAGCTTTCAACACAGTGTTATTTACTGTTAACTCACTTATTTTTAAACGTAATTTTTAATTCTGAAATTTTCAAACATATCCAAATGTCTCCTACAGTGGAGAAAACAATGTAATAGACCCCCTTGTACCTATAAAGCAAAATAAGATTGTGTCAGTCTTGTTTCCTATATCCCCATCTCCCCACTACCTCATGATTTAAAGAAAATCCAGATGTATCATTGTCTATGACTGTTTCTTTATTCCTGAATCAACTAATTTTTGATCAACTTAATTGCATTGTTTCCTTCATCTTTAGGACCGTAACAATTTTACCTTGAAACTAGAAGATACTGAAAATTGGTTGTATGAGGATGGAGAAGACCAGCCAAAGCAAGTTTACGTTGATAAATTGGCTGAATTAAAAGTAAGTGATTCTTGAAAGCGAAATGCTGTACTTTGCATGGAGAATACCTCAAAATTGTAATTCTCATGTTAAATGAAGGCAGGTTGAAAGTGATTGAAAAGCTATACTTTTTATCACTTAGTTTCACTATCTTTTTTTTTTTTAATTTGATAATAACAAAACAGTTTTTCTGAAAATTGAGTTCAGATATAACATGTTTTACTGAATTGGAGCTTGAGTGTGTTCTTAATGTCAAGAAATTGAAAGACTAACAAGATGTATTCCTGTCCTCTGACAGGCAGTGGCCATGCAGTTGGAGCAGGGCTGTGTATATATAGCTTCAGTTCTCAATAGAGTAGAAATGACTGGCTTTGTATGTAAAGAAGTGATAGTTACACTTCCTAGTTAAAAGTCCAAAGAATTGTTTAAAAAGTTGAGGCCTCTTGTTTGGAAAAAGATGCAAGTACTCAAGAACTTTTTCCATTTCTCTGGTTAGTTAGTTTCTTGTTAAACTATTCCATTGTTGACTAACCTTTGGAATGAAATTGCTCACGGACAGTAAGTACCTGCAGTTCCCTGTCATTCTGGCAAGAATGTTAAAGAGTCTCCAGTGAGCTCCTGCTCATCGAGGTTTTTTATTTACTTTTTTTTTATGGGACCTGTCTGACACATGGAAGGAGACAGAATAATAGCTTCAGCTATCGTCAGCTTATGTCCAGTTTTGTTCCATTTCTGCTCCTTTCCACTTTCAGTTATTTTTAAGCAAGTCTCCTAGGTTATATTTAACCCCAGAATACATCACTGTGTATTTAAAAGAAAATATAACCTTATGCTTTACCATTACCACATGTATAAAAATTCCTTAACCTCACTATTAACATCACCATATGTTCAGTCAGTTTAGAGGTTCCAGTTGCTTCATAAATTATTTTTTAGCTTCTTTGACTCAGGATCCAGATAGGGCCCATACATTGTGTTGATATATCTCTTAAATCTGTATCCATAGTTCTCCTTCCATCAGTTTCTCTTCCTTTACTTAGTTGATGAAAAAACTGAATCATTTGTCCTGGAGAATTTATTCCCAGCCTATGTTTTACTCCTTTTCACCCCTGTGGTGTTTTAGCTTATTGGTAAATTTATGGTTAGAGCTGGAGGCTTTGTAAGATAGAGATTTAAACATTTTTGGCAAGTGGACGTCATATACAGTGTTGTATATCGCTGTCAGGAGGCATCTAATTTTTGGTTGTCTCCCCAATGTATTTTGAGAACTAGGGTTCAGGTGACAAGTTGCAGTGGCTCCACATGGAACAGTATTGATGTATACTCTAATGAAGCCTGAGGATAATATTTCAATGGTCTGGGAAAAAATATTTAACTTCTTATATATAGAACACAGAGATTAAATGTATTTTAATTCATAATCAATCTTAGTAGAAAAATACTGCTTTGTTAGTTTAAACTCCCCTGTGAAGAATTTGTATATTCTCTCTCCTAATAAGAATCTAGGTCAGCCTATTAAGATGCGATTCCAGGAATCTGAAGAAAGACCAAAATTATTTGACGAACTAGGGAAACAAATCCAACAGTATATGAAAGTAATCAGCTCTTTCAAAAACAAGGTATCTTTTCTTCTTTTTCCTCTTCCCTACTAATGTTTTGGTAGAGTTCTCAGACATTTTCATAGCAGTTTTTTCTGTTATTTAATAACAGTGTTTTCTGTTTGGATGTTAATGACATGTATAATATTTTATTTAACCTTGTTAAGAACCCTGGGATTTGCTACTTTTCTTTAGTAAGGAGACTCAATAATTGAGCAGTATTACTCAGTTTCCTTTTATTGTTATGAAATGTTTCATTAGTGACTTAACTTGCTCTAGTCCGGTCTTAGAACACATTAGGCAAATAATTTAGTTTGTAGGACTGTTTCAACAATAAACTGTGGGTGTATCATTTTCTTCAGTACTATATGATACTCCAAAATATATCATTAAATCTACACAGTACGTTTATGAAATAGGTGGTTTAATCCTTACCCAGGTTACTCTTGGGGGAGCTGACAATTGGCCTGTGGTCTGGGTTGCTCCCAGACTTTGGTCAATAGTTTGGTTAATTCTACTTTTAAACTCTAGGTTCTTGATGTAGTTTGGTTAATTCTATTTTTAAACTCTAGGTTCTTGATGTATTGTCAGTGTTAGTTCAGTTCAGTTGCTCAGTCATGTTGCGACCCCATGAACTGCAGCATGCCAGACCTCCCTGTCCATCACCAGCTCCCGGAGCCTACCCAAACTCATGTCCATTGAGTCGGTGATGCCATCCAAGCATCTCATCCTCCATCGTCCCCTTCTCCTCCTGCCCTCAGTCTTTCCCAGCATCAGGGTCTTTTCCAGTGAGTCAGCTCTCTGCATCAGGTGGCCAAGGTATTGGCATTTCAGCTTCAACATAAGTCCTTCCAATGAACACCCAGGACTGATCTCCTTTAGGATGGACTGATTGGATCTCCTTGCAGTCCAAGGAACTCTCAAGAGTCTTCTCCAACACCACAGTTCAAAAGCATCAAGTCTTTGGCACTCAGCTTTCTTTATAGTCCAACTCTCACATCCATATATGACTACTAGAAAAACCATAGCCTCGACTAGATGGACCTTTGTTGGCAAAGTAATGTCTCTGCTTTTTAATATGCTGTCTAGGTTGGTCATAACTTTCCTTCCAAGGAGTAAATGTCTTTTAATTTCATGGCTGCAATCACCATCTGCAATGATTTTGGAGCCCCCCAAAATAAAGTCAACCACTGTTTCCCCATCTACTTGCCATGAAGTGATGGGACCGGATGCCACGATCTTAGTTTTCTGAATGTTGAGCTTTAAGCCAAACTTTTTTACTCTCCTCTTTCACTTTCATCAAGAGGCTCTTTGGTTCTTCTTCACTTTCTGCCATAAGGGTGGTGTCATCTGCATGTAAGAAACTTAAATATAATAAACTAAGCTTTCTAAAAAGATTAATTTTAAAATTTTACTTCTGAAAGGATTCTTTTAAAAAAAACTGTATTCATAATTATTTTGTTTCTTAACTTCGATGCCTAAACCTCCAGTCTCATATCTAATGACATGGCCTTTTTTTTTTTTTTTT
>SJYT01051616.1:397135-412179 GCA_006410635.1 Cephalophus harveyi | reverse complement strand
TTTTTTTTTTTTTTTTGCATTGTAAAATTGTATTTATTTATTTACAAAATTATATTTATAAGATTTTGTATAAAGCATGTGTTGTTTGTACTGCTGAAACCTTTTAATTACCACCATGTGTATTCCTTTTGACCTTGAAATGTATTTCCTCTGTTTTAAAAATTGAGGTTACTTTCCTTTATTGAATTTTTAGGGAATTGAATGTATAGCTTGTGAGGCTAGATGGGCTTCATTTTGGGAAAGATTGTAACTTTTTGAAAGATGCTGAAGAACTAGGCAGTATTTGAGTAGGGACTGTATCATTCTTTGACGCTTGTCTGGTTGGCTTCTGGTTATAGGAGGACCAGTATGATCATTTGGATGCTGCTGACATGCTGAAGGTGGAAAAAAGCACAAATGAGGCCATGGAGTGGATGAATAACAAGCTGAATCTGCAGAACAAGCAGAGTCTGACCATGGATCCAGTTGTCAAGGCAAAAGAGATTGAAGCTAAAATTAAAGTAATTCATGATTTTAAAGATTTAATAGTTTTTTCTAGTCAGTATTGGTATTATTAATAGAGAATTTCATTACTCCATCTTTGCTTACATCTTGGGGATAGGATAGGAGAGGGTGGACTTGGATTTTAGTATGCTATGTAAAATTACAAAACCACTGTTTTCTCTCCTGTTGTTCTAGGAGCTGACAAGTATCTGCAGCCCTATAATTTCAAAGCCCAAACCCAAAGTGGAACCTCCAAAAGAGGAGCAAAAAAATGCAGAGCAGAATGGACCAGTGGATGGACAAGGAGACAACCCAGGCCCTCAGGCTGCTGAGCAGGGTACAGACACAGCTGTGCCTTCGGATTCAGACAAGAAGCTTCCTGAAATGGACATTGATTGATTCTAACAATTGTTTATATTAAAACAGACTATTATAAAGCTTTAAGTTGTCAACTTTGTTCTAAATATCAACTAGAGCAATTAAATACTGGAGATTTCTTAGTCAGTTTTTAGGGGACTTGAGGGGGAGGGGATATCGGTAATGTATGGAGCATTTTGACTTCTAAATAGTTAGATACAGAAATGAAGTGCATTGTATCTTTTTCATAACGGTACTATTTAGAAGCCCAGTTAGTCTTACAGAGCTTATGCTTCACTCCTTTTATGTTTAATCATGCTTATACAAAGAGAAGTTTGTTTTAGAAAGTTGAGCTATAGCACAGGCTATACCTAGCTATCAAGCAAACTTTTTGTTATGACATAAATGACAGGAACTCTTAGTTTGTGCTTAAAAATTCTGCTGTGGAGGTTGCCACAAAGGCTCCCCGCCTGGTGTGGGGATGGGGGAGGGATCTCCCTCTGTTTCTGAGGGCTACAGCATGGCATAGATTAATGTAGAACAATAAAGGTGTGCTCTGAGCTTCACGTGTCACTCCGCTCCCCTGGGACTCCCCCCATCTTCCCATCTTTCCCAGATAAAAGGGGTTCCCATTACAAATGCCGTCTGTTGCTCTTGGGAAAATAGACCCTTTCACCTGGAGCAGGTTGTTAACTGAGGATTTTAAACCTGGAGTTTCTTCCTGAGAATGTATATTTCTGAAACTATGTTCATTAATATCCCAAGCATCAAAGTCTAAATTTCTCTTCGGAAGGTTAGAATTGGGTAGATGTATTGTTGGATATAGGCATGGTAAATTTAACTGAAGGATTGATTCTTGTTAACTATGGTATAAAGATTTGTATCCTGGCCTGCTTGTTCAGGTGAGAGAGATTCTGTGTAAATTTGAGGTATAGCGTGAAGTCTTAGGACGAGAATTAAGTTCTTTTTTGGCTCATTCACAGTCACTTATGTGTTAAGCATTAACATCTGTCATGAATCTGCCAATGTGTATGTGTTAAACGGCTGACAGACTGTACAAAAAACTAAGATGCACTGGATTGTACTGGATGAGTCTGAAGTTAGTGTTAGAAAGTGTGGTGCCTGACTTTAGCAGTGCCTCATTCTTACTCTGCAGTCACTGTCAGGAGCACCGAAGCATTCCCTGTGACAGCGCTTTGGGCGGTGTTGATAGGAGTGAGGCATTTTGGGAACTCTTAAGGGAAACCTGTAGTGTTAGAGCCCAGAGCCGGTCCTTGCCCTAGAAACTGTTACAAGCTTTGTTGGTTACATTTTGGACCTTTGTAATAATTGTTAATCTGTATAACAGAGTGCTTCTCTGTTACTTTTGACTTATGTTGTTAGAAATAAGAGTATACGTTGCATATTTAGAATGAGTTTCTGTCCATCTCTGCACTAAAAAATTCAGACTGTTATAAGCGCTAAAGTGCTGTACAGAAACGTCGCTTAGAGGAGGAAGGTGGAAGTGTATTTATGTTGGCGTGTAAGCATGCATGGAAGCCTCGCAGCACCAGGACTTGGCCCTGTTCTTAGAACATCCTTTGTCCATTCTCTACCTGTCCAGCTTCAAGAGTTCAGCTGGCCTGCTGTGAGGCCAGGAGCTACTTTGGAGTGCTGGCTGCAGGATTAAGCCAATGCTTATGCAACTTGACTCAGTCCTTAATGGCCATTTCTCCTAGAAACTTTCTTTTGTGTGTGGGGAGGGTGTGGGACTTGGGATGGGGTTGAATTTGAGGTTTAAACTAGAATTAAGATGATGTGGTCTTCTTGCTCTCTGTTTAGACAGGCTGGCAGACCAATTGAATTTACATGGAGACCAGACCAGAGAGTAACAGTTGATGACTTGTGTGCAGACAAGCATTTATCCAGGTTGCATTATCTAAATTGGTTTGTTAAAACTCCAGGTTACATTCTTACACAAAGAAAAACATTCAGTAAACATGAGACAAGTTTAGGAAAACTTAATAAAAAGAAACCTGTCTTACACTCTTAAGGAATGGTTTTCTTAATTTCATAATTGTGTGTGTGTGTCTGTGTTTTCAATAAAAAATTTTCTCTGGAGGTAAGAGTCCTCTTAGCTAAATTCCAAGTTGTTAACTTTTGTCAGTGATCTCCATTCTGAAGAACATTCAAGTTTCAGCACATTGGGTGGTAGGAAGTAGTTCTCTTACCATACTCAACTCTCCCATGCTGAGTCTCAGCCCAGTTCTCTGCTTTAGGAATCCTTACCTTGCTCCTGTAACTGGGCCTTATTTTGAGGGTTTTTACAGTAGCAGGAAGTGAGTTAGGGCTCCACAAAGGCCAGTGCCAGGACTGATGCCTGCCCCTTCAGAGAATAGGACATGGCCCAGAATGTGCTTTTAACAGTGACTACCACAATAGTTGGAGTAGTGTGTGCATGCCTGTGTGTGTTGGTGTATATGTGGGGTGGTGGTGAGTGCTGAAAGGGGGTGAAGCCATCAGGAGAGACCGTAAGTGTACAAAGCATGGGGCTGAGATGTGGAGGGGCACAGGGCCTTCCTGTAGTCCTGCCACTTAATAGTTGCAGTGCTAGGCCTACCAAGAGAGCCGGTACTCGCCACCTTGAAGTGTCTGGAGTAAAGTTTTTCTCTGGGCCTCTGGGAGAAGAGGACATCTGGGTATTGTGAGTGGGAAGCCTGGGCCCAGCTAGTGAAGCTACTGATTATCCAGAGTGTAGCCATTTTATAGGGATGTTGCGAGTTGCAGTTGTGTGGAGAGTATAGCAGACTTGTTTACCTGGGAGAGGTACCAGCATTCTGTGTCACTGGGGAAAAGGGTGTTGGAGGCAGAGCTAGGGCTGGTGTTGAAGGTTTTGCAACAGGGCAGCTTCAGATTAATGTGAAGAACTTCTTTCACAGCTCCCATGGGGTTGGTGAGGATTCACACAGGTTTTAGACCAGTGACAGAATCTTAAGGGGTTTTTGTACAGGAACTGTCAGAAGTGAAAGAGGTGGTAGGGCTTGCTAGGGCTGAAAGATGAGTCCTGGTATGGAGCACTGGGCTTCTAGCCTGAGGGTGACAATGTTTTAGGGATGCTCATGTGGTATGTGCGGAGTGAGTTGGACCTGGGGGAAGCTGGAAGTAGTAGAACTTTTAAAATCCATGTTTTAGGGTTGTGAACCAGAAGGGGTAAATGGTAAGTCTTGGTATTGGAGGAAAAGGGGAGATGGAAAAGTGATGTAAAAAAAACCCATGCTATTAGAAGCAGGGGGAGTAGCCAGTCTTTGTGGGTTAATGACAAGGGCATGCAGGCCAGGCTTCAAGGACCAATTGGCATATTATTGATCTGGCTTTTGGTAATACACTTTTGTATATTTGGTTGATTTCAATCCTTTTTAAGTGGCTTTAACAGCATTTCTTATGTAAAATTTGTTATAAAACTATGCACAGTTTCTCGTTTGGAAAGAACATGGAATGTGTTTGCATAAAAGTAAAATCTGGCTAGATGTTTCAAAATGAAATGGGCTTTTCTCAAGGTGGGATTGGAGTGATTTTTTGTTAGGAAATTTTTGCTTGCTTGTGTTTTTTAAGATTTCTATGATCATTTTGGAGTTTTCTAATGTTAAGCAAACTAGAAGTGTATTTGATTTTTTTTTTAGACTTTTTTTGTTTTGTTTTGCTTTATGTTTGTATTTATTTGATTGCACCAGGTCTTAGTTGTGGCTCATGGGATCTTTGATATTTGTGGTGGCATACAGTATCTTTTCAGTTGTAGCAGGCATGTGAACTCTTCATTGCGGCATGTCGGAACTAGTTCCCTGACCAGGGATCAAATCTGCTTTGGGAGTGTGGAGTCCTAGCCACTGGACCATGAGAGAAGGTCCCTAGAAGTGTATGTTAAGAATGGCTCCAAGGTTTCAAAGCTGGAATAAAGGACGTAATAGATGGAACTCCTGGTCTGTAGGAGTCAGTGCAGATACTCCTGGGAGTCTGGATAAGATTAGGAAGTTTTAGAACATGGAATTGAGGGATCCTGTAGCTACAGCTGCTGTGGAAGGAAGCTTCGGAGGTCAGGGTGTGTTCCTGCCTTAGGGAGTAAAGGACGGTTTTTTGACAGTGTCAGGAAGAAGTGGGGGCTTTGAAGGAAACAAGAAGCTGCCAGAGGGGAATGACCATGCCTCAGGCATGTTAGGGAGAAGGGAGTTTGAGAAGTGAGAGGTGGCAGTGGGGTTAGTGGCTGTGGGGTTGCTTCAGGAGCATGCAGTGAGGCCTCAGGTAGAGGAGAGCGTTTGGTCAGGAAGCTTGGCCTAGTTAAGAGATCAACTTGGGGAGGAAGGAAGTTAGGCAGCATCCTAGGCCCACTGTCCTGTGTGCAGATGGGGAGAATTTCCACCAGTTACCTGGAGACTGGCATTCCTTCCCTGGGTAGTGCTCCCTTGTTTCTGGCTGGAGCAGCCCTGGGATATGACCCTCACTGCCCTGGTCATCTGAGCTGGATACCACATTTGGGGCAGGTGTCAATGTAGAAAAGAAGGAGGGGACCTCTTAAGCAGCAAGCTAGAGGCAAAATGGGAAAATTGCTATGTTGGGGTAGAAGCACCAGGAGGATAAAGAAAGGAGTGCATTTCTGGTGGATCAGAGAAGGGAGGATCTCAGAGAATGTGAGCCAAATGCAGAATGCTTTCCAGATCTGTCCAATATACACAAGCAACTGCCAGGCTAATCCTGACCTTGTCATTCTGGTTTTGATACGGCGGTAAGGGCAGGGAGGGAGAGTAGGGGAAATATTTACTTCTAACCTGGGATTTGCTCCTTTGAAAAACAACCAACAGAAAAAAAATATATAGACAGCTGTGTTTGGGGCCCTTTTCCATTAGTTGAGTCTGTGTTTACATCCTTCAAAGGTCAGGTGAACTTGTAAGATTTGGAGTCCTGGATCACGGAGGATCAAAATTCGTATCACAAGCAGGCCCTTACCACGTACATTGACTTCTGTGTGCATTTTGAAATAGACAACTATTCAGTCAAGACTTGGGTAAATGCTTGGGGGAGAGAAAACTGAAAATACTTGGAAAACAGTCTCAGTGTCTCAGCGAAGCATTGTAAATCTCAGTAAAGCATTTCTGAGGATGAGCTGAATTTAGTAGATGTTCCAAAAAGAATGGCCCAAATGATAGTGTGCCTTTCAGCAATGCTGGTGGACAGGCCTCTTGAACTCACATGAGACTGACATGAGGACCAGGAGGGTTGTGTGGGATAGAACTTAGAAAATTGAGAACATACATGCAGCCCTAAATGAAGCTGGATGAGGGGCCTTTCCTCTGTGAGTCTCGTCCTTATCTATATTTTCCAACTGAAGGATGGATCCTGCCTTGTTCGCCACTGCCCCGGGCAGCCAGCGTGAAGCACGGAATACTTGAATCCACACGTACAATATTTTCAGTGAATAAAAACATGAGAACTATATTTGAAAACATTCAACTCTGTGTGGATAAGGAAAGGGTCAAAACAGGCAAAGCTCACAGAGCAGGTGGTTGGTGGAGCCAGGAATCCCTACTATGGTTTTTCTAGTAGTCATGTACAGATGTGAGATTTGGACCATAAAGAATGGCTGAGCACTGAAGAATTGATGCATTCAAACTGTGGGGCTGGAGAAGACTTGCAGGAAGATCAAACCAGTTAATCCTAAAGGAAAACAGTCCTGAATATTTACTAGAAAGATTGATGCTGAAGGTAAAACTCCAATACTTTGGTCATCTGATGGGAAGAGTCAACTCATTGGAAAAGACCCTGATGCTGGGAAAGATCTAGGGCAGGAGTGGAAGGGAGTAGCAGAAGATACAATGGTTAGATAGCGTCATTGACTCAATGGACATGTATTTGAACAAACTCTGAGAGATGGTGAAAGGAGTACGTCAAGGTTGTATATTGTCACCCTGCTTATTTAACTTACATGCAGAGAACATCATGAGAAATGCTGGGCTGGATGAAGCACAAGTTGGAATCAAGATTGCCAGGAGAAATATCATTAACCTCAGATATGCAGATGACACCACCCTTATGGCAGAAAGCAAAGAATTAAAGAGCCTCTTGAAAGTGAAAGATAAGAGTGGAAAAGTTGGCTTAAAGCTCAACATTCAGAAAACGAAGATCATGGCATCTGGTCCCATCACTTCATGGGAAATAGATGGGGAAACAGTGGAAACAGTGTCAGACTTTATTTTTGAGGGCTCCAAAATCACTGCAGATGGTGACTGCAGCCATGAAATTAAAAGACGCTTGCTCCTTGGAAGAAAAGCTATGACCAACCTAGACAGCATATTAAAAAGCAGAGACTTTACTTTGACTACAAAGGTCTGTCCAGTCAAAGCTATGTTTTTTCCAGTGGTCATGTATGGATGTGAGAGTTGGACTATAAAGAAAGCTGAGTGCCAAAGAATTGATGCTTTTGAACTGTGGTTGTTGGAGAAGACTCTTAGTCCTGCAAGGAGATCTATCCAGTCCATCCTAAAGGAGATCAGTCCTGAATATTCATTGGAAGGACTGATACTGAAGTTGAAACTCCAATTCTTTGGCCACCCGATGCAAAGGACCGACTCATTGGAAAAGACCCTGATGCTGGGAAAGATTGAAGGCAGGAGCAGAAGGGGATGACAGGATGAGATGGTTGGATGGCATCACTGATGGAATGGACATGAGTATGAGTACCCTCTGCGAGTTGGTGACGGACAGGGAAGCCTGGTGTGCTGCAGTCCATGGCATCACAAGGAGTTGAACAAGACTGAGTGACTGAACAATAACAATCTTCTGGAAGAGTGTGTGCTTGGAACATGGGGCTTTTACCTCCCCCAAAACAGTAATGCTGCATACTGCATTATCTGGAGTAGCACTGGCTTCCTGAGAATCCTCCAGTCAGTTCCGATGTGGTGTGGTGTGAGCGGCAGGGTTGAAGTGGCCACTTGAGGGCGACATCGCTCTTCCTTTGCCTGGTGTCTGACTAAGTAGCAGCTTTGCGCCTTAGGAGTCCTGAAGTTGAGGAGAATGCAGACGTTCAATTCCTCTCCTTTGGGGTAGCTGAGAGCAAAACAAACGTGGTTTAACAGAGGCCTCAGGCTAGAAGGCAGGGAACTTTTATGAACTTTTGCTTGTAAGATGTCCTTATCTTTCAAAGTGTGGTATTGCTTGTTATAAAAGAATATTGGACTAACCCCAGATCTTAAGCACCCAGCCCAATGCTTCTAAGAGTAGGTTGGTGCTCTTGCTAAAAGGCAGATACTTATCTGGTAGGGGCTTGGGAGATTACAATTCTAACAAGCTCCCAGGTGATGCTCACCATGGACCATATTTTGACTTTGAAAAACTTAACCTCTAGAAGCCTTAGTTTCTCCATTGGTGAAGTTGTGGTCACACCAGTTCTGGTCATCACATGAAATGATGGATGTGGAAGACATTCTAGACAAACAAAAAAGATAAAGATACTGCAAGCTCTAGGCATGTAATTTTCCTTTTTAAGCCCTATTAGCAGCACCAGGAGCAGCTGACCCAGGTATAAGCAGCTTCAGGGCTGTGGAAGAAATTTCTTTCTTGCCCTTATCCTGCCAGTTGGCTGCCATCGCCGACTCAGTGGACATGAGTTTGAGCAAATTCCAGGAGATGGTGAAGGACAAGGAAGCCTGGTGTGCTGCAGTCCGTGGGGTCACAAAGAGTCGGACATGACTGAGCAACTGAACAACAACAATCCTTCCAGTAGCCCAGATTCTGAGGAGCGTTGTTGAGGGGCAGGCTAGGGAGCCTGCAGGCACTGACCTCCTAGTGGGTATGGTCACTAGTGCCCCTCTTCCCCCGCCCCCGCCCCGCCTCCGCTGCCAGGCTGGGGAAGGAGTGTTGCTTCCTGCCCCTGGGCTGCACATCTTACCGAGTGCCAGAGGCCCCAACATGCCTTTTGACCTAAGCCTCTCCTGTTGACTTGGTATGACCCCATTGGTAGCCCCAGAAGTGGCGCGGGGGGGGGGGGGGTTGCTCCTGACCTCTGTAGAGGGTAGGGTCTCTAACTGGGCATAGAGACTCCCAGGAATCAGCATTGTGCCTCTCTAAATCCTGGACTTTGCTGCAGAGGATTATGACCAGCTTCAGAAGGACTGGGGGACATGGGAACCTCCAGACACCTAGTTTTGTGTTCTCTCCTTGCCTCGTGGTAGGTACCCTGTTCTGAGTGGTATGAGAGACACAGCTTTCCTCGTGCAGCAGGCTCCCTGTTCTTCCCCTCCACTCCCATCCATTTAAGAGGATTATCTCCTGCCACGGCCCACCCTCTGGGAGTTCTGTCTTGGCCACTTGTTTTCCAGATTTCTTTCCTACCAGATCAGGAGGATGAACTGATGTGGTGGGGCAGACAGTGGTAGGGAGGCTCCTCCCTGTGGATCAGCTCCTGGACTCCCCTCCCAGGGAAGCAGTGACCCCACTGTGCCTCAAAGACTTGGGGAGCTTGTTAAAATCTGACCCCCATCCCAGCCCCATAGGGTTTTTGAGTCAGAAAGTCTGTAGTGGAGTCTGAAGATTTGTATATATAACAAGTTTCAGGTGAGGTTGATGCCTTTGTTCTGGGTGTAGAGAACCTGGGGAATGGGTAAAGAGGGAATAAATGAGGCTGTTGAGTGATATAACCAACAGCTGAGGGTGAAGGTGGTTGTGGGCTGGAGGTGGGAAGAGAAAGTAGAGTTGTGGGGAGCAGAGGGAGAGGAAGACGCAGCATTATTTTTGGAAATGCCGAGTCAAGTTTGGAACTTCTTTGAGACTACTTGTGACGGCGGGATGACATGTCTCTTTGACACAATATCTAGTTTACACGAGTCCCGGCGTGACCAGGCCTCAGGAATTGGCCCTGACTTGCGGTCTCTGGCATGTGGGGCTTCTCTCCTCTGGGACACCCTGGCCTTCAGCTTCTCTCCACAGTGCAGCTCGCTTCCCTCAGGGTAGGTAAGTCTGTGATTTCCTTTTCTCAGCGTGTGTCTTTTTCCTGACTGTGCTGAGAACTTCTCCAGAATGGAGAAGCCCTTGCTGGGCTGGGTTCCCTTCTTGAATTGGGCCCACAGGCTCCAGAGCACACCCCTGTCTATTCCCTTCCTCAAACTGGAGGAGATTTCTGTGCCTTGGAAGGGCCCTAACAGTTCAAGAGTGAAGCTTCAGGGTTTCGATGTTCCCAGGTGAGGCATAATGTCATGCACTTTCCATTATATTAGACTCCGCTCTTCAGCCTGCTACACTAATGTTTAAGGACTGGAGTGGGGTGCCATTGCCTTCTCCGAAAAATAAGCTGGTGCACTGGGATGACCCAGAGAGATGGTATGGGGAGGGAGATGGGAGGGGGGTTCAGGATTAGGAACACGTGTACACCCGTGGCGGATTCATGTTGATGTATGGCAAAACCAATACAGTATTGTAAAGTAAAATAAAAAGTGAAAAAAAAAAAAGCCCTGAATCGGAACGAACTCATCAAGCAGTACTATCTGTTAATGAAATTGCTTCCTGTTAATTTGAGTTTACAAAATAAATGGTTTCGATAATCTGGCATTGCTGTTCGTGGCGCCCACCTCCCAGAGTGAGCTGCTGGCAGTGGCCTGGGAGGATGGCCCCTGGCAGCCATGGCAACTGCCCCAGAACACCTGGAGGATGCAACTAATGGGGAGCCTGGGCTTCATTTGTTGGCTCCTTGGTCCTCTCGGCAAACATTTTCTTGAGTAACTATGGGGCTCTGCCCTGTCCCGAGGATGCAAATATCACCTGGACCCAGAGTTATCTCCCTACAGTGCTTTGCTGGGGCCTAGAAATCAGCAGGTAATTGAGAGTCAACCTGCAGGGTAGGATTGGAGTTGAGATGTAATGGGTGAGCAGGCGGTGGCCGCATAGGCAAGTAAAGAGAGAAGGGTTGGTGCAGGAGCTGCAGAGGGAAGAGCGTGACCACAGGTGGGCAGGGATGGGCACACAGCTCTGGATGGAAAGTGAGGGCAGGGAATGCCCAGAGATAAGGGGGTCAAGGAGTCACATAAAATGCCCCTCCCAGGATGCCTTTTTGCAGCCATTATTTTATATGGGAGTTCAAGGTCTTTCAAAATTGAGGATGGTAAACCACCACCAGACGAGGGTGCTGGGAGCAAGGTCAGATTCTAGGAAAGGGCACAGAGCTCCATGAGAGGGTCTATAAAGCGAGCTGGAATCTGGCCTGGTGATGGAGGAGCGGGGAGCGGCACGCCCTCACCCTGCCCCCCGGCAGCTCAAGGGTACCTCAGTGTGTGCGTGGTGACAGCCGGCCCCCAGGCACAGTGTGGCTCTCCTGAACAGGCAGGACAAAAGGGTGGGTGGTTCAGTGGGTGTCATCTATGTGGGGGCTGTGCTGATGCCTGGCACCCGTTATAGGATGTGGTGGGTAAGTCATCCACGTATGCAGCTTCCTGAGGGAGGTCCCAAGCACTTGGGGAAGGACTTCCTGGGGCTTGGGGCCTTGTATCTTTTTTAAGAGACAAAAACGGCCTTGATTCTCTCCTGAGGGTGTTGAGAAGCCCTGGTAAGTTTCTAAACAAAGACACAGTTTGTCTGATTTGCACTATAGAGAGGTCTGGCAGTTTGTGGGAAGAAAGGAGGAGGGGACGGACTGGCAGCAAGGGGTTGGTGAGGGTCTGGGGTGAGGCCCAGTGGGTGGGCTGCGGGGTCAGGGCAGAGGGCCATTATCTCTGGGAAATAGAAATCCTGGGGCTGGGTGCTTCACTGTGAAGGTGGGTGGCCAGAGATCTGGCCAGGTTTCTGTGGTTAGGTGGGGGCTCACATGTGCTATGAGTAGAATCAGAAGGAGTCAATCTGCCTTTTAGGAAACGCACAGTGTTATATGTTAAGAAAACACAGTACGTGTTCAGAGTGGGGATCCTGTGAGCCGCAAGTGGGACAATCTGTTTGGGATGTGTCTTCTTTTCAGACCACCTCCTCCAAGTCCTGGCCCTTTGGCAGAGGGAGTTGAGGATAAAAGATGAGGCCTGGGGGATTCTGTGAGAGAGAGATCTGGCCAGGTTTCTGTGGTTAGGTGGGGGCTCACATGTGCTATGAGTAGAATCAGAAGGAGTCAATCTGCCTTTTAGGAAACGCACAGTGTTATATGTTAAGAAAACACAGTACGTGTTCAGAGTGGGGATCCTGTGAGCCGCAAGTGGGACAATCTGTTTGGGATGTGTCTTCTTTTCAGACCACCTCCTCCAAGTCCTGGCCCTTTGGCAGAGGGAGTTGAGGATAAAAGATGAGGCCTGGGGGATTCTGTGAGAGGAGACACCTTGATGAGGATGCTGGTGGCTTGCCGAAGATGGCCATGGAGAGGGGTTCAGGCCCTGGGGTCTCTGGAAGCGCCAAGGACATGCTGCCTATTTGCTCTCCTAGTTCAAATCCCCAGTTTCCAACGTTCAGTATAAAATGGGTTTGGCTGAGGTTTTTGGCTGAGGTTCTCCCCCATGCATAATTGCAATTATGCAATTGAGTACTGACAACTGGGTGACCTCATCTTTTCTCTGAAGGGAGCAGGGAAGAGGAACACCTGCCCTGGGTCTTGGAGAGACCAGTCCAGTGCAAGGGTGTCAGGCATCCCAGCTGTTGTTCCTGGTTGGAAAATACGGGTAAGTCGTCTTTGGGGACAATTTCTATTTTCATGCCAGTTTTGAGCCTTTCTTTTCTTTTAAAAAAATTATTTTATTTTTGGCTGTTCTGGGTCTTCGTTGCTGTGGGGGCTTTTCTCTGGCTGCAGTGAGAGAAGGCTATTCTTTGTTGTGGGGTGCAGGCTTCTCATTGCAGTGGCTTCTCTTGTTGCAGATCATAGGGCACATGGGCTGAGCACTGTGGCCCCCGGACTCTAGAGCATAGGCTAGTAGTTGTGGCACATGGGCTTAGTTGCTCCACAACATGTGGGATCTTCCTGGACCAGGGATCGAACCATGTTCCCTGCTTTGGCAGGCAGATTCTTAACCACTAGACCACTAGGGAAGCCCCTTGAGTCTTTCTCTTCTTATTTCATAGGTCCTCCTGGTGGTGGTTAAATTTCCTTTGTTTTCAGCCATATTTATGTTAGAATGTCTCAGTTAACAACTTCACCAAAAACAGGGGACCATGTGAACAACTCAGGAGGACCTTTTACCGGGACTGGAGGAGGCTCATGTTGGGGTGTGGCCCGGCCTCTGCCCGGCTGTCGTCCCAGTGACAATGGGGGCATTGATTTCCTGGGGCTGCTGTCACAAAGTCCCTCATGCTGGGAACTTATATGACTGAGGAGCGATTCTCACAGTTCTGGGGACTAGAAGTCTGCAATCAAGGCATGGACAGGGCTGGTTCCTTCCGAGGCTGTGGTGGAGAATCTACCTCTATCTCTCCTGGCTTCTGATGGCCTCAGGTGTTCCTTACCTGTGGATGGTGTTCTTCCTGTGTCTACATTGTTTTCCCTCCATGTGGGTCTGCCTCTGTGTCCATATTCCCCCTTTTTATAAGGATGCTAAGTCATATAGGATTAGGGTTCACTCTGATGAACTCATTTCACTTTGTAAGGGCTCTATTAGATCCTAATGCTGGGAAAGATTGATGGCAAAAGGAGAAGGGGGCAGCAGAGGATGAGGTGGTTAGATAGCACCACCGACTCAATGGACATGAATGTGAGCAAACTCTGGAATAGTTTGCTATTCCAGAGGACAGAGGAGGACAGAGGAGGACAGAGGAGCCTGGTGTGCTACTGTCCATGGGGTCACAAAGAGTTGGACATAATTTAGCAATTAAACAACCACAGACTTCCTTTGAGCAAACTCTGGAAGACAGAAGACAGAGGAGCCTGGTGTGCTATAGTCCATGGGGTCCAAAGAGTTGGACATAATTTAGTAACTGAACAACAACGGATTTCCAAATAAAGTACCATTCTGAAGTATTGTTTAGGACTTCACACTATCCTTTTGTAAAGGACACAATCAACCCACAAGTGGCCCCTTTATGTGTGAATTTCTCAGAGACGAGGGTGGGTTGACTGAGTTTCTGGGATTGCCCTATGAGCAGGTCCAGGGGCTGGTCCCTCAGCAAGGGTCTCCAGGCTTGAGCAGAATGTCAAACTTTGCTATTGAGAATTCTGGCCCGGGGGCACCACTTTCCCAGACTCTCTTTTCTGTGTCCATCCTACCCCCACACCCTGACTTGCTCTGTGGGCAGTTGTATGAGGAGGCACATGTGAGCAGGACTAGCTTCCTAGAGACCCTGCTGTGGGTGGCCCAGGAAACTTCCAGAGAACCAGGAATAACTAAATGTAAGTCACACCCAAATGTGTAAGAATCCACCTTCCTAGTTGGCCTGTATATATGTGCCAAGAATCAGGCCGATTTGGGTTCTGGAAGGGTGGTCTCCTGGTCCAGGTTTGGGTCATCTAAAGTATCAACACTAGAGGGCAGAGGCTGTTGACCCCTGTGACCTGTGCTCTGGGGTCGTCAGAGGTGGGCCCTGGGGGCCTGTCCTCTGCTGCACTTTGTGTCAGTTTGTTTTCATATGTTGTTCCTGGGGTTTCAGAGTGATCGCCAGGACCCCAGCCCCAAATGTAGCCTTTGCTTCAGAAACCTGGGACCTAAAGGCAACAACTGAATTTCAGATGTAGATCTTGCTGCATTTAACATTTATGAGTGGCAATAAAAGGGAAGGTTGGAATGTATCTGCAGTTCTCAACCACAAGCCATAATTTTACACATTCAAACATCTGTTTTAAGATCATAGCAGTGAGTGTTGGGTAATTGGCTCTCTGTGGTCCTGGACCCATCGGTTAGGCATCATCAACTTGATCATAAATTCTCAGGGACTTGTTGGTAAACAACGTCTGGGGAGCCTGGTGCTGCCACACTGCAGCCTGGGAGTCCGAAGCATCTGCCTGCCAGTGCGCTGGTCCAGGAGCCGCCAGCATGGGGCGCCCGGGGCAGGAGGTGGGGAGAGAAGTTACATCCGCCTGGGAAGCAGGCAGTGGAAGGCGAGGCGAGGGTGGTGGGGGTTCCCAATACCTCATGCACTTGGGGATCTGATGCACTGGGGATTTGGGTGCAGAAATTTTTGATAGGGCCTGGAGGATGAGGGAAAAGATGGGCTGGTCTTGGAACTAGACAGACCTGCCTCAGTCCTGACTCTACCATGAACCAGCTGGGTGACCCTGGCAAGGCTCT
>SJYT01051616.1:372226-396942 GCA_006410635.1 Cephalophus harveyi | reverse complement strand
CACACACACACACACACACACGCTGCTAAATGGTCATACCAGTAAAATACAGATCTCTGTCCCATTGGGATCATGCCGAGGTAGATTGGTTGGGGTTACCTGTAATTTGTTAACATATAACCTTAAATTCATGGGAATCCCAGGCTACACCTTCGTATCATCCCTGTAGTCCTAAATAAATGTTAACTCATCTTACTCCTCAGGTTACATGAGGGAGATTGGCATTCAGTATGAGATCAAACCCACCTGGGTCTCAATTGTGAAAAAAAATTCTCTTGGTGAGGCATAAGCATACAGACTCTGGTGTGGGGCAGGGCCCAGTTCAAATCCTGTCCCTGTCACCTGTGTGAACTTAGGACCGTGACTAACCTCTGTGAGGCTTCACTTACTCATCCACAAATGGGCACAAGAACACTGCCTATCTCATAGGCTTGTTGTGAGGAGTAGAGGAAATAGACTAAGTGTCTGGCTCAGTGAATGTCAGTTTCATTGTTAGGAACTTGTTTATTCACATCAAGGGAACAGTTTTTTCTGAACCCTGCTCCTCCCCCTCACATCTCCCTGGTCCATGGAGAGGAGATGAATGTATATGACTGAGGAGATGAACCTTGGCACGTGGCACAGACAGGGGGATGGACTGAGGCCAAAATACAAAAGGGAGGGCCTTTCTCCATGATTAGCATACATCTGTATTTTTATCACCCTAACTCTAAACTACCACAGAAAACCTTAGATCTTGTGGCATAGGACTGTGGTTGTAATTAGTTTTTAGGTATTTACAGATCTGAGAGGGGGAAAAAAAGATGGTTTTTGCCCTAAGTGGGAAGTGAGTGGCAGGAGAGACCAGCTTGGCACGGAACTCAGGCCACATTGTCTGCCAGCTGGATTCCAAGGCACCCTCACAGGCAGCTGGGGCTCTGAGCCTACCCTTCCCGGGCCTCCCTCTGGGGCGGCTCCGCGCTGCTCTCTGGAAGTCTGGCTCCCCAGGGGAGTGTGTAAGATCTCTGCTTTCCATCAATAATACGAGTTTATCTTATGTGATCTCCCCAAAGGCCCCAGAAGGTGCCAGGGTCCCCCTGGCAGATGAGGAAATGGGACTCAGTCTCTGGGCCCTGCCCTGCCCCCTCCCCCGAGTGGGGATGACTGGGAATCACCCAGGGGAGCTGTCACTCTTCCTGGCTCAGCGTGTGCTCATCACCCATCGACTGGCTTTTTTAAAAAATAATTTAAAATATTTAAAAAATATTTAAAGAAAAAATAATTTGTTTGGCTGCACCAAGTCTTAGTTGTGCCCCAACTCTCCCATCAGAGGTTCCTTTGTTCACTCTGACTTTACTGGTTTGCTCAGTCTTACTGGGACCTGGTGTTCACTGTAGCAGCAACCCTCTTAACTCCCATAATCTCCAGTATGGCATGTGGGATCTAGTTCCCTGCCAGGGATTGAACCCGGGTGCCCTGCATTGGGAGCACAGAGTCTCAGCCACTGGACCACCAGAGAAATCCCCCTACACTTCGTTTTGCATCTGGGGTTTGTGATGCAGTTTCTGTGGCCAGCAGCCTGCTCTGCAGGGGCCCCTATGTTTCCTGGCTCGCTTCCCCAGGTTTCTGGCCGTCCTGGGTTCCTCTAAGTGAAAATGACTCCCCGCAGTTGCTCTTTCCCATCACCCTGTTTGTCTCCTCTGTGGTTTTATCACAAGAGATGCTGAGTGAGGGGGCTGAGAGAGAGAGGGCTTAGAAGCAGACACATCTCTGTGTGTTGTTCCTGACCCTCCATGGACTGAGTGACCTTGGATGAGTTATTTAATCCCTCAGTGCCTCCTGTGTAAAATGGAGATAATAGAACTTTCCTCATAGGATCAGATGAGTTAATACACATAAAATACTGAGAACAGTGCCTGCCATTAGTGTCAATGCTCAGGGAGTGTAAGCTATCATGATTATTATCCCAGTCTTTACTCATCTTACTTGCTAGTATCATAGCCACTAGACTGTAAGCTCCCGGAAGGCAGGAACCACAGCCTCACCTAATCTCTGCTGTACTCCAGTGCCTATGACACACCCAGGGTGACATGGGTGGTCCACAGGAGCTCAGTGAATAAAGCATCAGTACCAAGGTCATCTCAGTGGATGGCAGAGGTCAGGCCTCAAGTGATAGAGGCCCATTTCGGGGCCTGGACTTTGTTCACTCCGCACTGACATTCCTAGGTAAAGACATCCTAAACTATTTAAACTCAACAGTTCCTGTTCAATTTTATGCCTTTCCTCAGGAAAGTAATTTATAGAGGAAAATAAAAGGGTGTCCTTCTTGCTGAATCAAGCTTGGCATCAGCTCTGCTGTAGCAGGAGTGTGGCTTGGTCACTGGCATTGGGGCTGGGATGGGAACAGCGGCAGGCTTGTCCTTTCCTTTCCCTTTGTTCATCACAAAGCTTATCTGTGCCAACAAAAGACCCTCAGTGATGCTGGTGCCATCCACCTTGTCCCCGTCCTCTGGTGCTAGTATTCCCATGCGGGTCTGAAAAAGGGGCTGGCTTTTTTCCAGGGCTCCATTCTAGCCCAGCCTGGTGCTTGAATCTTGGAAGTGCAATGGGGAGGGGACTTCCATGGAATGTGGTCCCATGGCCAGGTGGCCTCGGTGTGACTGGTCCAGTCCACGTAGGGGGGACATTAGGAGATGTTGGCATCTGCCCACCTAGGCAGGAGGAGAGACAGGCAGTGGTGCCTGGCTGCCTCGTCTTGGATAGTTCATGTAACCTCTGTGAGTCTCAGTGTGTAAAGAGGATACAGGAGTTCTGTCTTCTCCCCTTCCCCACACCACACTTCTAGAGCTCTAGAGACACCAGGGCCTGTGATACCACAGTTCAGGGACCATCTGGGGGATGAACTGGGTCTCCCTCCTGGCAGGAACCCTGAAGTTTCCACATAGCTAGGGGGCTGAACACCCTCTCTGATCCTCCTCTGGGCGTGTTTCTGGGCAGGAGGGTGATAGGGTAAATAGAAGGGCCTGCGTGGCCATGCCTCTTTGTTTGTTTAGGCACTCAGTGGTGTCTGACTCTTTGTGGCCCCATGAACTGTAGCCCACCAGGCTCCCCTGTCCATGGGATTTCCCAGGCAAGAATACTGGAGTGAGTTGCCATGTCTTTCTCCTGGGGATCTCCCTGACCCACAGATCAAACCTGAGTCTCTTGCATTGGCAGGCAGATTCTTTACCGCTGAGGCACCAGGGAAGCGCTCTGGCCACGTCTTATTTAGTGGGCGGAGCTGTTCTGTTTGAAATGTGTAGGCCTGTCTTCACAAAGTCCTGAGTTTTGGGGCTCAGTCCAAACTTCAACCCAGGCAAATTCCATTGAAATCAAGTTCTCCTCTTTCCCAGGATACATGCCTGCTCAGGGGACAACTGTTTCTAGGGCTTGATCCTTCTTCTCTTTGGGCCTGGCTGGGCACCTTCATCAGGGCCTGAAGTCCAAGGGCAGAGAATTCGAGCTGGGTCTGGTTGGAGGGAGGGGAGTGAAACTCAGGCTTGAGCCTTCCCTGTTCCTCACCTGCTCTGAGCCAGTGTCCCTGAGACTTAGGTGCTGCTGGCCCATGTCCACATCTCCTTGTTGCCGATGGGGCCGCAGACTCACTTGTCTGATTTATGTCTAATAGTCTCCTGGTTTTTACCTTTTCTCAGCAGTTTAATAATGATCCATAAATCTGTCTCCATGGACTTAGATTTAGAAGGTCTGAGTCTCTGAGGACCAGTTTGATTTTTACAAATTTCGAAAAGTAACTGGGGGATTTAAACTCTTCAGACTGGCCCATTTTCACACTTTTTTTGACCCTTAGCCCATTGGGAATCGTTTACCAGCATGATCTCCCCATATATTTTGTGATTGACCTTTATGTCTGTGACCAGGTTGAGTCTGGGATTGTGATGGTGTCTGGGTTGTGTTCTCATTTGCTCCAGCTGCTGGGCTCCGGTCAGTCCCTTGGGCCCTGCTGACCCTGGTAGGATCCTCCTGGTTCTGAAGGCATTGTCGTCTCTCCCTGGAGTCTCTTGGGTATTTCAGCTTCATGCCTGTGGCCCTGACGTCCTGCTGCCCGGCAGGGTTTGTAGGGGAGGAGGTCCTGGTTTTGCTTTATAGCCCTCTTCTCTCTTACACGCTGGCTGAATCATCGAGGACAGAGCTGATCACATCATCAGCCTCGGTCCCTGGGTTAAGGTCGTCATGCCTGATTGTTTTTCTCCCAGGACAAGTCCTCTCCTGGGAGATATTTCAGTGTCTCAGCAGCTGGACACCCAGGGAGCTCATTGTACTCGGTTGTCAAGCTCACTGGTTATGAGCCCAGCCAAGCTTAGCTTGAAGTATCTCCCCCTACCCATGGTTTTTGCTGGGGATTGTTCAGGGAGGATGTTTTTCCTCTGAAGGATGTTATATAAATTATAGATTTAATATATCAAATTATATAATTATATATTAAATATAATAAAAATAATATATATATTTCTTTTAATACTCTTTTCCAGTATGGTTTATTATAGGACATTGAATTTAGCAGGACCTAGTTGTTTATCCATTGTAGATATAAAAGCTTATATCTGCTAACACCAGCCTCCCACCCACAAATCCCTCTCCCTTGGCAACCACTGGTATATTCTCTATATCTATGATTGTGTTTGTTTCATGGATAGGTTCATTTATGTCATATTTTAAATCACGCATGTAAGTGATGTCATACGGCATTTGTCTTTCTCTTTCTGAAAGACTTAGTATAATAATCTCTAGTTAAACCCATCTTGCTGCAGATGCCACTATTTTGTTCTTTTTTATGGCTGAGTAGTATTCCATTGTATATATGTATCACATCTTCTTTATCCATCTGTTGATGAACATTTAGTTCGTTTCCATATCTTGGCTATTGTGAACTTAGAATGTGAACAAAGAATATTGCTGCTATGAACATATGGGTGCATGTATCTTTTTGAATTATAATTTTCTCTGGATATATGGCCAGGAGTGGGATTTTTGGATCANTATCCATCTGTTGATGAACATTTAGTTTGTTTCCATATCTTGGCTATTGTGAACTTAGAATGTGAACAAAGAATATTGCTGCTATGAACATATGGGTGCATGTATCTTTTTGAATTATAATTTTCTCTGGATATATGGCCAGGAGTGGGATTTTTGGATCACAGAGTAATTCTAGTTTATATTTTTAAGAAACCTCCATACTGTTTTCCACAGTGGCTGCACCAACTTACATTCCCAACAACAGTGCAGGAGGGTTCTCTCTTAATGTGAGAGGGTACCTCACTGTAGTTTTGACTTGCACTTCTCTCTCTTTTTTTCCCTGGCTGTGTTGGATTTCTGATGCCATGTAGGGAATTTCTTGAGCTGTACTGAGTGGAGCTATGCTCTAGTTGTGGTGTGTGGGTTTCTTGTCGCCGTGGGTTCTCTGGTTGTGGAGCACAGGATCTAGGCACATGCCTTCAGTAGCTGTGGCTCAAAGGCTCCAGAGAGCAGGCTCTATAGTTGTGGCACATGGGCTTAGTTGCTCTGCCACATGTGGGATCTTCCTGGACCAGGGATTGAAGTCCCCTGCATTGCAAGGTGGGTTCTTAACCACTAGGCCACAAGGGAAGCCCCAGCATTTCTCTAATGATTAGCAAGTTTGAGCATCTTTTTCATGTGCCTATTGGCCATCTGTATGTCTTCTTTGGAGAAATGTCTATTTAGGTCTTCTGTCTGGTTTTTTTTGGGGGCCTATTTTTTAATTGTTTTTTTTGTTGTTGTTGTTGAGTTGTAAGAGATGAATATTTTGGAAGTTAAGTCTTTATCAATTGCATTATTTGCAAATATTTCTTTCATTTGTTAGATTGTCTTTTCATTTATTTTATGGTTTGCCATGCAAAAGCTTGTAAATTTGATTAGATCCCATTTGTTTATTTTTGTTTTTATTTCTCTTGCCTTGGGAAACTGATCTAGGAACACACTGGTACAATTTATGCCAGAGAATGATTTGCCTATGTTCTCTTCAGGCAGTTTCATGGTGTCATGTCTTACATTTAAGTCTTTAAGCCATTTCGAGTTTATTTTTGTGCGTGGTATGAGGGTGTGTGCTCTAGCTTCATTGATTTACATACTCCTTCCAACTTTGCCAACATCACTTGCTGAAGACTGTCTTTTACCATTGATTATTCTTGCCTCGTTTATTGAAGATTAACTGACCATAGGTGTTTGGGTTTACTTCTGGGCTCTCTATTCTGTTCCATTGAAACATATGTCTGTTTTTGTGACAATACCACACTGTTTTGATTACTATAGCTTTGTAGTATTATCTGAAATTTGGGAGGGTATGCCTCCTGTTTTGTTCTTTTTCTTCAGGATTGCTTTGGTAATTCCACTTCCTTTATGGCTCCAAATGAATTTTAGGATTATTTGTTCTAGTTCTGTGAAAAATGTCATGGATAATTTGATATGGATATCATTAAATCTGGATTGTTTTAGTTAGTAAAACCATTTTAACAGTATTAATTTTTCCAGTGGATATCTTTCCATTTCTTCGAATCATCTTCAGTTTCTTCTATTAATATTTTATAGTTATCAGTGAATAAGTTTTTCACCTTCTTGGTCAGGTTTATTCCTGTTTGTTTTTTTTAGTGCAATTTTAAAAGTTTTTTTTACATTCTCTTTGTGATATTTCATTGTTGATGTAAGGAAAGGTAACTGATTTCTGTATGTTATTTTTATATCCTGCTACCTTGCTGAATTTGTTTATCAGTTCTAGTGATTTTTATGTAGAGTCTTTTGGGTTTTCTATATACAATATTACATCATCTGCATTTAATGGCAATTTTGCCTCTTCCCTTCCAATTTGGATGCCTTTTACTTCTTTTTCTTGTTGATTGCTGTAACTTGGACTTCCAATGCTATGTTGAATAGAAGAGGTGAGAGAGTGGATTTGTCTTGTTCTAGGTTTTAGCAGGAAGGCTTTCAATTTTTCACCATGAGTATTATATTGGCTGTGGGTTTGTCATAAATAGCTTTTATTATGTTGAGATATGTCCCCTCTATACTGACTTTAGTAAGAGTTTTTTTTCTATCATGAATGAACGTTGAATTTTGTCAAATGCTTTTAATGCATCTTTTGAAATGATTATGTGATTTTTATCTTTTCTTTTGCTTATGTAGTATATCACATTGATTTGTGCATATTGAACCATTCTTGTGAACTTGGGATGAATCCCTTTTGGTCATGGTGTATGATCTTTTATATATGTTGTTGGATTCATTTGCTAATGTTTTTGTTGAGAATTTTTGCATCTCTATTCATCAAAGATATTGGCCTATAATTTTCTTTTTTGGTGGTGTCTTTGATTTTAGTATCAGGGTGATGATGGCTTCATGCTGCTAAGTTGCTTCAGTCGTGTCCGACTCTGTGCGACCCCACAGACGGCAGCCCACCATAGTATATCTTTAAACTGTTTCCTCCTTTTCAATTCTTTGGAAGAGTTTGAGAAGGATTGGTATAAGTAGAATTTGCTTGTGAAGCCACCTGGTTGTGGGCTTTTTTTGGTAGGGAGTTTTAAAATTACAGATTCTATTTCACTTTTAGTGATCAAATTATCTATTTTTATTCAATTTTAGTGGACTGTATGTTTCTAGAAACTTGTCCATTCTTCTAGGTTGTTGAATTTGTTGGCATATAATTGTTCATAATATATCCTTATGGTTATTTGTATTTCTGCAGTATCAGTTGTTATGTCTCCTTTCTCATTTCTTTTTTAAAAAGTTTACTTATTTTTACTTGAGGGATAATTGCTTTACAGTATTGTGTTGGTTTCTGCCATACATCAACACGAATCAGCCATATGTATATATGTCTCCTCCCTCTTGAACTTTCCTCCCACCCCATCCTACCCATCTAGGTTGTCACAGAGCACCAGTTTGGGCCTTCTAGTTCTGTGAAAAATGTCATGGATAATTTGATATGGATATCATTAAATCTGGATTGTTTTAGTTAGTAAAACCATTTTAACAGTATTAATTTTTCCAGTGGATATCTTTCCATTTCTTCGAATCATCTTCAGTTTCTTCTATTAATATTTTATAGTTATCAGTGAATAAGTTTTTCACCTTCTTGGTCAGGTTTATTCCTGTTTGTTTTTTTTAGTGCAATTTTAAAAGTTTTTTTTACATTCTCTTTGTGATATTTCATTGTTGATGTAAGGAAAGGTAACTGATTTCTGTATGTTATTTTTATATCCTGCTACCTTGCTGAATTTGTTTATCAGTTCTAGTGATTTTTATGTAGAGTCTTTTGGGTTTTCTATATACAATATTACATCATCTGCATTTAATGGCAATTTTGCCTCTTCCCTTCCAATTTGGATGCCTTTTACTTCTTTTTCTTGTTGATTGCTGTAACTTGGACTTCCAATGCTATGTTGAATAGAAGAGGTGAGAGAGTGGATTTGTCTTGTTCTAGGTTTTAGCAGGAAGGCTTTCAATTTTTCACCATGAGTATTATATTGGCTGTGGGTTTGTCATAAATAGCTTTTATTATGTTGAGATATGTCCCCTCTATACTGACTTTAGTAAGAGTTTTTTTTCTATCATGAATGAACGTTGAATTTTGTCAAATGCTTTTAATGCATCTTTTGAAATGATTATGTGATTTTTATCTTTTCTTTTGCTTATGTAGTATATCACATTGATTTGTGCATACTGAACCATTCTTGTGAACTTGGGATGAATCCCTTTTGGTCATGGTGTATGATCTTTTATATATGTTGTTGGATTCATTTGCTAATATTTTTGTTGAGAATTTTTGCATCTCTATTCATCAAAGATATTGGCCTATAATTTTCTTTTTTGGTGGTGTCTTTGATTTTAGTATCAGGGTGATGATGGCTTCATGCTGCTAAGTTGCTTCAGTCGTGTCCGACTCTGTGCGACCCCACAGACGGCAGCCCACCATAGTATATCTTTAAACTGTTTCCTCCTTTTCAATTCTTTGGAAGAGTTTGAGAAGGATTGGTATAAGTAGAATTTGCTTGTGAAGCCACCTGGTTGTGGGCTTTTTTTGGTAGGGAGTTTTAAAATTACAGATTCTATTTCACTTTTAGTGATCAAATTATCTATTTTTATTCAATTTTAGTGGACTGTATGTTTCTAGAAACTTGTCCATTCTTCTAGGTTGTTGAATTTGTTGGCATATAATTGTTCATAATATATCCTTATGGTTATTTGTATTTCTGCAGTATCAGTTGTTATGTCTCCTTTCTCATTTCTTTTTTAAAAAGTTTACTTATTTTTACTTGAGGGATAATTGCTTTACAGTATTGTGTTGGTTTCTGCCATACATCAACACGAATCAGCCATATGTATATATGTCTCCTCCCTCTTGAACTTTCCTCCCACCCCATCCTACCCATCTAGGTTGTCACAGAGCACCAGTTTGGGCCCTCTGAGCTGAGCCATACAGCAAATTCTCACTGGCTATTTATTTTACCTATGGTAATGTATATGTTACCATGCTACTCTCTCCATTCATCCCACTCTCTTCTTCCCCCACTGTGTCTGCAAGTCTGTTTTCTGTGTCTGCGTCTCCAATGTTGCCCTGCAAATAGATTCATCAGTACCATCTTTCTAGATTCCATATATATGCATTAAAATGTGATATCAGTTTCTCCCTTTCTGACTTACTTCACTCTGTATAATAAGCTCTAGGTTCAACCACCTCATTAGAACTGACTCAAATGTGTTCCTTTTTATGGCTGAGTAATATTCCACTGTATATATATGTATCCCATAGCTTCTTTATCCATTTCATCTGTCAATGGATATCTAGGTTGCTTCCATTTTTTCAATCATGGTTTTCTCAGGGTCCTTTTTCATTTTTTATTTTGTTTATTTGGGTTCCCTTTTTTCCTGGAAAGCCTGGCTAGAAGTTTGTCAATTGGTTTATCATTTCAAAGAACCAGCTCTTGATTTTATTGAAATTTTTTTCCTCTTAAAAAAAATCTCATTTGTTTCACCCCTGATTTTTATTATTTCCTTTCTTCTCCTGACTTTAGGTTTTATTTGTTCTTTTTCTAATTCTTCTAAGTGGTAGACTAGGTTGTGTTTTTGAGTTTTTTGTTTGTTTTTGAGGAAAGCCTATATTGCCATAAGCTTCCCTTTAAGAAGTGCTTTTACTATATTCCATAGATATTATATGGTTGTGTTTCTGTTATCATTTGCCTCAAGGTATTTTAAAATTTTCTCTTTGATTTCATAGTTGACCCCCTTTTTTCAATAGCATGTTGTTTAGTCTTCATGTAATTTTTTTTTTCTCATTTCTTTTTCTGTGGTTAATTTCTAGCTTTCTGCTCTGTGGTCAGAAAAGATGCTTGAGATAATTTCTAAACTCTTAAGTTTGTTGAGGCTTGTTTACTGCCCTAGTATGTGGTCAGTTCTAGAGAATGTTCCATGTGAACTTGAAAAAGATGTGTGTACTCCTATTATTTTGAATATAATGTCCTGAAAAAATCAATTAACTTCAACAGTTCTATTGTATCATTTAGGATTTCTATTGCTTTATTGATTCTGTCTGGAAGATCTACCCATGGATTTGAGTTGGATGTTAAAGTTTGCTACTATGACTGTATTCCTGGCAAGTTCTCCCTTTATATCTTTTATGTTTTGGGGTGCTTCTATAGTAGGTGCATATATGTTGATGAATATAAAATCCTCTTCTTGTGTTGATTCTTATATCATTGTATAGTGTCCTTCTTTATCTTTCTTTATGGCCTTTGTTTTAAAGTCTATTTTGTCTGGTATGCGTATTGTGCCCCCAGCTTTCTTGTTATTTCCATTAGAATGGAATATCTTTTTCTATCCTCTCATTTTCAATCTATGACTGTCCTTTGCCCTAGAGTGGGTCTCTTGGAGGCACAATATTGTAGGCTCTTTTTAAAAAAATCCAATCTGTGTCTTTTTATTGGAATATTTAGTCCATTGACATTTAAGGTAATTATTGATATGTTTTGTCATTTTTGTTTTCCCATTGATTTTACATTTCTTCTTTGTCTTTTTCCTTTTGTTGTTTGATTTTCTTCTGTATTATACTGATTTTCTCTTTTTTGTTTTTAGTAAATCTGTTCTATGTTTTGAATTGTGATTACCCTGTTTTTCAAGTATGCTAACCCCTTCCAATCTCTGATTGGATTAGACCAGTTGTCATCTAGGCTCAAATACGTTCTCTGAAAAGAGCCCCTACATTTTCTTAGTCTCCTTCCCCACATTTTATGATTTTGATGTCCTCTTTTACGTCTTTGTGTTCATCCTTCAGCTTTTATTTATCATCACTTTCACTGAAATATTTTGGTTTTTTAAAAATGTATGTACTGGCTTCTTTAATGGTTTACTTTCCAACTGTGATTTTCTCTTTCCTACAGATTCTTCTTTTCTACTTAGAGAAGATCTTTCAGCTTTTCTTATTTTTTATTTTATTTTATTTTTACTTTATTTCGCTTTACAATACTGTATTGGTTTTGCCATACATTGACGTGAATCTGCCATGGGTGTACATAAGTTCCCAATCCTGAACCCCCCTCCCACCTCCCACCCCATATCATCTCTCTGGATCATCCCCGTGCACCAGCCTCAAGCATCCTGTATCCTGTATCAAACATAGACTGGCGATTCATTTCTTACACGATAGTATACATGTTTCAATGCCATTCTCCCAAATCATCCCACCCTCTCCCTCTCCCTCTCCCACAGAGTCCAAAAGTCTGTTCTATACATCTGTGTCTCTTTTGCTGTCTCGCATACAGGGTTATCATTACCATCTTTCTAAATTCCATATATATGTGTTAGTATACTGTATTGGTGTTTTTCTTTCTGGCTTACTTCACTCTGTATAATAGGCTCCAGTTTCATCCACCTCATTAGAACTGATTCAAATGTATTATTTTTAATGGCTGAGTAATACTCTATTGTGTATATGTACCACAGCTTTCTTATCCATTCATCTGCTGATGGACATCTAGGTTGTTTCCATGTCCTGGCTATTATAAACAGTGCTGCAATGAACATTGGGGTACACATGTCTCTTTCAAATTTGGTTTCTTTGGTGTGTATGCCCAGCAGTGGGATTGCTGGGTCAAGAGAAGATCTTTCAATATTTTCTTTAGGATTGGTTTAGAGTTGTTGTATTCTTTTAGTTTTTGCGTGTCTGAGGAATTCATTATTTCTCCTTCTATTCTAAATGAAGGCAGGAGGAGAAGGGGATGACAGAGGATGAGATGGTTGGATAGCATCACTGACTTGATGGACATGAGTTTGAGCAAGCTCCAGGCATTGGTGATGAACAGAGAGACCTGGCATTCTGCAGTCCACGGGGTCACAAAGACTCAGACATGACTGAGTGACTGAACTGAACTGATTCAAAATGATAACCTTGCTGGGTAGAGTAGCCTAGGTTGCAGACTTTGCTATTACAGGACTTTGAATGTTTCTTGTTACTCCCTTCTGGCCTGCAATGTTTTTGTAGAGAAAACAGCTGGTAACGTTATGGGGGTTCCCTTGTAACTAACTCCTTGTTTTTTCTCTTGCTGCTTTAAAAAATTCTCTATTTCTAACTTTTGTCATTAAATTTTTTGTTTGTTTTTTTAGTTTTTGGCTGCATTGTGTGGCATGTGGGATCTTAGTTCTCTGACCAGGGATTGAACCTGCACCCCCTGCATTGGAGGTGTGGATTGGAGGATCTCAACCACTGGACCACCAGGGAAAGTGAAAGTGAAAGTTGCTCAGTTGTATCCGACTCTTTGCAACCCCATGGACTATACAGTTCATGTAATTCTCTAAGCTGGAATACTGGAGTGGGTGGGTAGCCTTTCCCTTCTCCAGGGGATCTTCCCAACCCAGGTCTCCTGCATTGCAGGCAGATTCTTTACCAACTAAGCCACAAGGGAGGCCCAAGGATACTGGAGTGGGTAGCCTATCCCTTCTCCAGAAGATCTTCCCAACCCAGGAATCAAACTGGGGTCTTCTGCATTCCAGGCAGATTCTTTACCAACTGAGCACCAGGGAAACCTTGCCATTTTTATTATAATATGTCTTGGTGTAGGTATGTTTGGATTTATCTTCTTTGGGATCCTCTGTGCTTCCTGTATCTGCATATCTGTTTCCTCAAATACATTTTTGATCCCATCCCCAATTCTCTTTCTTCCCCTTTTGTGATACCTTTTATGCATAGATTGGCATGCTTTTTATTATCCCAGAGGTCTCTTACATTGCTTTCTTTTTTTTTTTTTTTTTTGGTTTGGATTTCTGCCTGCTGTCCTGACTGGGTGATTTCTATCTTCCAGGTCACTTACTTGTTTTTCTGGATTATTCATTCTGCTATTCATTTCCTTTAGCTCTGCTTTCATTTCAGCAAATAGTTTTCTAATTTTTTCTGATTCTTCTTTATAGTTTCTAATTCCTTTTTTTTTTTTACAGTATCTTGCATTTCTACTGATAGCCTTTTTAAATTCCTTCAGTATTTTCATTATCTCCTTTTTGAAATTGATTTCTATTAGACTGAAGAGGTCTTTTTCACTGTTTGTTCTTTCAGGGGGAATTCTCTTGGTCTTTCATCTGTGCGTGGTTCTTCTGCTTCTTCATTTTACTTATATTTTCTCTTACTCTGTGAGTTTAGGGGAAACAATTATCTGCTCTGATCTTGGAGGGCTATTTATATGTGTCTCTGTGTAGCTTGTGTGGGTTTAATATATTTGGGAGTGAGGACTCTTTCTAGTATGGATGTCTGTCACCTCTTTCCTTAGCGTGTGCTGGTCGTTCTCCCCCTGAGAAAGGATGAGATGGTTGGATGACATCACTGACTCAATGGACATGAGATTGAGCAAACTCCAGGAGATGGTGAAGGACAGGAAAGTCTGGTGTGTTTCAGTTCATGGAGTTGCAAAGAGCAGGACATGACATAGCGACTGAACAACGACAACAGGCCCCTTGATAGGGACTGTGCTGATGTCTGACCATTTGCAACCTCATGGACTGTAGCCCACCAGGTTCCTCTGTCCATTAAATTCTCCAGGCAAGAATACTGAAGTGGGTAGCCATTCCATTTCCAGAGGATCTTCCCAACCCAGGGATTGAACCCACGTTTCCTGCATTGCAGGAAGATTCTTTACCATCTCAGCCACCTGGGAAGATGTGTGGCTGGTTCCCGGTTCTGAGCTTCTTGGCAGTGGTGGCAGCTCAGGTGTGGCCCTAGAGTATGCAGTGGGAGAGGAGGTAGCTTTTGACTCCTCCTGGAATCTGCCAGGGTGGTGGTGGCAGCAGTTGGTAACCATTCCTGAAGCCTGGGAGGGAGGCAATGGGAGCTTGTAAGCACTCCTGGTGTCCATGGAGGGGAGGCAGTGAAGACACGGGACCACTCCTAACCTCTGGTATATGTGTCTCTGTGTAGCTTGTGTGGGTTTAATATATTTGGGAGTGAGGACTCTTTCTAGTATGGATGTCTGTCACCTCTTTCCTTAGCGTGTGCTGGTCGTTATCCCCCTGAGAAAGGATGAGATGGTTGGATGACATCACTGACTCAATGGACATGAGATTGAGCAAACTCCAGGAGATGGTGAAGGACAGGAAAGTCTGGTGTGTTTCAGTTCATGGAGTTGCAAAGAGCAGGACATGACATAGCGACTGAACAACGACAACAGGCCCCTTGATAGGGACTGTGCTGATGTCTGACCATTTGCAACCTCATGGACTGTAGCCCACCAGGTTCCTCTGTCCATTAAATTCTCCAGGCAAGAATACTGAAGTGGGTAGCCATTCCATTTCCAGAGGATCTTCCCAACCCAGGGATTGAACCCACGTTTCCTGCATTGCAGGAAGATTCTTTACCATCTCAGCCACCTGGGAAGATGTGTGGCTGGTTCCCAGTTCTGAGCTTCTTGGCAGTGGTGGCAGCTCAGGTGTGGCCCTAGAGTATGCAGTGGGAGAGGAGGTAGCTTTTGACTCCTCCTGGAATCTGCCAGGGTGGTGGTGGCAGCAGTTGGTAACCATTCCTGAAGCCTGGGAGGGAGGCAATGGGAGCTTGTAAGCACTCCTGGTGTCCATGGAGGGGAGGCAGTGAAGACACGGGACCACTCCTAACCTCTGGGCAGGAGGTGGTGGAGGCTTGGGACTGCCCGTGGACTCCATGCAGGCAGTGTCCTGCTTTTTGTGACCATGCACACAGGTAAAAAGGCTACAACCCATGTTCTTCCTCTCCCCTATGCATCTCCCCTAACCATGATGACTGGTCTCTAAGGCAGCACAGGATTCCTCCTAGTATACTCAGCTGCGGTCACACTGATTCCAGCCTCCTCAGGTTATTTCCATATAGCCAATCTCAGTCCTTTCCCTGGTTTAATCTTTGAAGCCTGAGTTCTAGCACCCAGCCCTCACCCGTCATGGGGTTTGCACACCTGTTTTGGCTGCCCCAACCCAGCTGCTGTGCTCTCCTCTGAGGCTCTGAAGCTCCCTGTCCCAGCGGATCTCCCCACCAGTGAGGGGGCTTCCCAGGGTGCTGGAACATTTCCTTTCTCACAGTTCCCCAGGTCCCAACCTGGATCCTCTCTTGCTTTCTTTTCTTTTTCCTACTAATTACATGGACATTTTCTTGTAGTTTCAGCAGTCTGAGTCTTCTGGCAGAGTTCAATAGCTATTTTGTGAGAATCATGCCACAGATAGATGTATTAGGTTGGTGCACAAGTGATTACAGTTTCAGACCCTGAATTTCAAATCATTAAAACCAGGCTCAAACATATTTTTACTAATCAAAGTAGGAACCATTACAATCAACACATTTTTTGCCAACAAGAAATAAGTTTGTTTATTCCTGTAGCATAAAAGTCCATGCTTTGGAATTCAACAAACTCTTGGAAAGCATTTTCTGCCTCCTGCTGGTTGTGGAAACATTTTCCCCGCAAAAAGTTGTTGAGATGCTTGAAGAAGTGATAGTCAGTTGGCAAGAGATCAGGTGAATATGGCAGATGAGATAAGACATTGTAGCCCAATTCATTCAACTTTTGAAGCATTGGTGGTACAATGTGTGGTCGGGTATTGTCATGGAGGAGAACTGGGCCCTTTCTGTTGAACAAAGCTGCAGGGATTGCAGTTTCGGTGCATCTCATCAATGAGAAGTATGCTCCTTACCATACACACATTTTCCTTCCAGGAAAGAAAATGGAAGGAAAATGTGTGTATGGTAAGGAGAACTTCCTACCATAGAAAGGCATATTTAAACTGAGACCTGAAGGATAATGTTTAGATAAGTAGGCATGAAAGATGGGGTTGCCCTGTGATGGGATGGTCAAGGTGAGTTCAAGGGACCAAATGGAAGCTGGTGGCTGGATTGCTGAGAGTAAGGGGCCATAGAGGGAGGTGGAATGGGAGAGAGAGAGACTGGAGCCAGACCATGTAGGGCCATGAAGGCTAGAGAGGAAATGTGGTCTTTACCTAAGAGCAGTGGATAGTTCTGAAGGTTTTTAGTAGAAAGTGAGTGACCCTGGCTCCTGTTTGAGAATGGATTGTCCAGGGGTAGAATGCAAGTAGGGAAACCAGTCAGGGGATGAGTGCAGGTGTCCAGGTGAGAAACAGTGGTGGCTTGGCCCAGTAGTGGAGGTGTAGATGCAGAAAGATGCATTTAGTTGAGAGGAAATAAAGAAATGGAAAAGACTCTGATGCTGGGAGGGATTGGGGGCAGGAGGAAAAGGGGACGACTGGCTGGATGGCATCACCGAGCGATGGACGTGAGTTTGAGTGAACTCCGGGAGTTGGTGATGGACAGGGAGGCCTGGCGTGCTGCGATTCATGGGGTTGAAAAGAGTCGGATATGACTGAGCGACTGAAGCGAACTGAACTGAACTGAAAGAAATGGAATCAAGGACTTAACTGGTGGTCCAGTTTAGGTTAAGACACCAGGCTTCCACAGCAGGGGCATGAGTTTGATCCCTGGTTGGGGAAGTAAGATTCTGTATGCCACATGCCAACAAAAAAAAAAAAAAGAAAAAGAAAAAAATATGGATTCACCAGGACTGTGTCTGTGGGGGGGTGTTGGGCATGCGGTGTAAGCAGAAGGGAGGTGCTGAGGTGTCTGCTTCCAGGTGTCTGGCTTGCCCTGTGGGATGACTGGTTGGATGAAGGTGCCACTCCCTTAAATAGGAAAAGTCAGGTTTGGTGGAGAAAATCACTAGCCCAGATTTGAATCATTGAGTTTTAAATGTCCACTGTTATTGTTATTCAGTTGCTAAGTCATGTCTGACTCTTTGCAACCCCATGGACTGCAGCACACCAGGCTTCCTTGCTCTCACTATCTACCAGTGTTTGCTCAAATTCATGTCCATTGAGTTGGTGATGCCATCTAACCATCCCAACCTCTGTGGCCCTCTTTTCCTTTTGCCTTCAATCTTTTCCAGCATCAGGGACTGTTCCCATTATGTGGCCAAAGTATTGGAGCTTCACTGTGTAATGATACTGAAGTGTCTGAGAGTAAACGTCAAGGTGGCAGTTGGCTATTTTAGTCTGGCACTCAGGGTAGTGAGTTGGCCAGAGAGAGGCATATCTGAGAGTCACGTGGTCATAGAACCCACAAGGGCAAGGGAGATGGCCTAAGGAGAATGTCTAAGTGAGGAGGGATCACCTAGCTAGCAGAGTGCCCAGCGCCCGGCTTCCTTCCTTCCTGTCCATCCTAGGCTGTGTGCAGCTGCTCACCTTGGGGGTCTGGAACCCAGAGGGGCAGGTCTTGGCCTCTGGGGGTTTTACAGGTATTAGGGGGTAGGTTCCTTCAATGAGGAGGCTGTGGCTGAAGAAGGCCAATGGTCTGGCTTCTCCTTCTCAGTGACTGTTGCCAGCTTCTGTGTGGCTTAATGTCTAGACACTCCCAGAGTCCATCTCTACCTGGGAGCTGACTCTCCCCACCTGCCAGGAGCCCTTGCCCATAAATACTCCTGGACTTTGAAGGCCAAAAATGCGGACTCCTAGAGTCCAGGGCTCTCTGGGAGTCCACACACTGCCATGCTGGCTCATCCTGGCTGCTCCGGTGAGGACAATCCAGGGTTCAGTTTCAGCAAGAGGACTCAGCAGCTTTCTCTGGGGAGGAGGGAGGATGAAGCTATTTGTCATGCAGAGTGACCCTGGTCATTCCCACTCATCATTTTAGGTGGCCATGGCTACTCTGGAGATGATGCCACTTTGCTCATGGGGAAAATTGTTAGTGTTCAGAAAAATAAGTTTCTTGGCTGGGTTGAAGATATTTTTTCCTTTTCTTTATTCATTGTTATGAATTGCAATCAAAGACAGTTTAATGGTGAAATTGCTATAAAATGGTGGAGAAAACATTTCTTTGGGTATTAGTTTTGTTTTAGTAAATTACAAAGTAGTGATTTAAGTTGCCACCTTCAGGATTATTTCTGCCTCTCAGTGGGGTAATATAATCAACAAGATCTACTACAGCCTTCATTTTCTGGAGAACACAGATAAATAATCTTCCAAAATGCTCTCAAGCAAACTAAATTACCTGTGACTTTTGATATCCCCCAAGAGGATGTCACTTTCAGTGGGTAGCTGGGGAGGGGGAGATGTTCCAGTTTCCTGGGTAGCCTGCTACCAAGGGGATAGATGGAAGCTGGGCACCTAGGAGAGGCTCTCCAGGAGGGAACCTGCAAGTGAACATGTGTGCAGGGGTTCCCAGTGGCCCTGCTGCACTGAGGTGAGGTGATCCACAGGTGCATGGGCTTCCAGAGAAATGGGAAGAGGCTGTGATTAAGAGTGGGAACGCAGCATAAATCAGGATCTTGGGATTAACATACACCCACTACTCTATCTAAGCTAGATAACCAACAAGGAGCTATTGTGTAGCAGCATAAAGAAGGCTGAGGACTGAAGAATGGATGCTTTTGAACTGTGGTGCTGGTGAAGACTCTTGAGAGTCCCCTGGACAGCAAGGAGATCAAACCAGTCAATCCTAAAGGAAATCAAGCCTGAATATTCATTGGAAGGACTGATGCTAAAGCTGAAGCTCCAGTACTTTGGCCACCTCGGTGACTCATTAGGAAAGACCCTGATGCTAGGAAAGATTGAGGGCAGGAGGAGAAGGGGCGACAGAGGATGAGATGGTTGGATGGTATCACCAACTCAGTGGAAATGAGTTTGAGCCAGCTCCAGGAGATAGTGAAGGCCAGGGAAGTCTGGCGTGCTGCAGTCCATGGGATCGCAAAGAGATATGACTAAACAACTGAACAATAAATTGTATGGCACAGGGAACTCTACTCAATATTCTGTGATAACTTACATGAGAAAAGAATCTAAAAAGAATGATATGTATATCATTTATGTATATGTAAACCTGAATCACTTTGTTGTACACCTGAAACTAATACAACATTGTAAATCGACTTTACTCCAATAAAATTTAAAAAGAAAAGAATAGTGGGGACCCAGAGCCCATTGGTGATACAGGTTATTATTGCACTGTAAGCTTCCTTCTGGTTATTGATAAGCATTTTCTGGGTCCTTACCGAGTGCCAGTCTCCTGCTTGCTGGGCACTGGTTTGGTTACAGGATCCGTATCTGCTCTTTGTGGGGGCCAGAGTATAGAGGGGCACCTGAACCAACAGATGTATTGTTCACAGGGGAAAATGCAGGAGGAGCAGTTGTTCCGCTTGTTATGGAAAGCTTCCCTGAGCTGAGCTCTGAGGGAGCCTTGAAGGCTGCAGTGGACTTTTCTGAGCAAGAAGGGGAAGGGAGAACATAACAGGCAGAAAGAGAAGCATGAGCAGAGGCACCGAGGTGTGAAGGCTCTGAGCTTGTTGTAGGCACCTGCAGGCTGCGCTCTCCGGGGCATGCTGTTTCTGGGAGACAGGATGGGAGGAAGGTGGGACCGGTTGGTGAGAGTGCCTCTTCCTGGGCCTGCCTTGGTGGTAGAATGGCTCTGGGACCTTGGAGGAGCCTTAAAGAGCCCTCTCCTCTGCCTGGTCCCTCTGTCTAGAGGGGATGCCAGTGGGGAAGGGTGGCAGGGAAGAGGGCAGTGGCATAGACAGTGGGCGCCCTGGGGTCCAATCTGCTGTGCCACTCTTGTTGATACCCTATATGCCTGGGTAAGGCCCTCAGCCTCTCTGAGCCTCAGTTTCTTTATCTCTTGAATGAGACAGGGTTTCCCTACCCCATAGACTTCTCGGGGGTCTCAGAGAAGCCATGACACCACCCAGTATGTAAGCATTGGGCAGTCTCTGTCCTGGGGACCAATGCCTCTCTATTTCTCCAGCCTCACTGGCTGGTCCTGGATAAGAGAGAATCGGAGCAGGGGTAAAGCTGGTTGAGAGGCAGGCTGGCTGGATAGCATCCTGGAACCCCATCTCTCAGAGGAGCCAGGCGCTCCCTGAACGTGGACGGAGCCGTGATGACAGACCTCACTCCCTGTGGTTGGGAAGAATGCCCTTGGGGACTTCTAAGAATGGAGACAGCCCTCTAGGGGGCACAGTTAAGCAACTCAAGGTGGTGAGACTGTGTGTGTCGGAAGTCTGGTGGCTGCAGGGCCTAGGTTTTGCAGAGCGGGTGTGCTGGTCTGAGGCTGGACCTTAGCTGCTCAGGACAGTGGAGGAGGGGTTGTGAGGGGGCTGCAGTGCGCTTTGTTTTCCTGTCCTTCCTGTCACATTGCTCAGCTAGTCCTCTGATTAAGTGCTTAGCAAACACTTGGCAAATATCAATTTGAAAAGGCCCCAAATTATCAGGGTGACCTCAATGTCTGGGTCCGGCCTTAAAATATGGTAGCTGCTAGCTGTGTGTGGTATTGAGCACTTTAAATTTGGCTCGTCTGAACTGAGATATACTCTAAGTATAAAACACACACCGGATTTTGAAAACTTGGTACCAAAAATTGTGAACTACCTCAATAATCTTTATACTGAATACATATGGAGATATTTTAAACATACTGTGTTAAGTAAAATATATTAAATTTATTTCACTTTTCTAAAGACTTTTGAAAATGTGGTCCCTCAAAAATTCAATATTCAATATGTAACTCACATTATATTTTCACTGAACAGCACAGATCTACAGGCTGAAGGGAGGAAGTGGTATAGATGAGGGACCCTTTGTGCCTTGAAGAGAGACTCCTCCCACCCCTGCCTGGTCAGGCACTTGGGCACTGTGGGTGACTGGGCACTCAAGTCTCCAGCAGTTCCACATGGAATGTTGCTCCTCTCTTGCCTTTAGGTCTGCTAGGAAAATGTCCCTGGGCCAGGCTATGATGGAGCTTGTGGGGTAGGGCAACCAGAATGTGCTGCTTGGGGATCCAGACAGAGAACAGACTCAGATCTCCAGAGGAGCTCACCATGTGGGCTTTATAAAAAAGGGGCTTTATTTCATAAAGACCCCTCTTCACTGGACCAAGATGTCTTTATTGGGGTTGTGAGGGAAGCAGCTGATACTCATTTCTGTAGCCACAGACCCTGGCATAGATCCTGCATGCAGTAGGCTGGTTGGATAAATAGGTGAGTGGATGTGTGACGGCATGGTTTTTGATGGCATAAATGAATCTAGAGATTGAAAACATTGCAACTGGATGAAAGGTTAACTGGATGCAACTCAGAGAGACGGACAGATGGCTGGTTGGGCAGAAAGATGGATGAATAAAAGAGTGGATTAAAAAGAAGATGGTCATTCTGTGGCTGCATTGCTGAAAGGATGATGAGTGGGTGCTGCTGCTGCTAAGTCGCTTCAGTCGTGTCCGACTCTGTGTGACCCCATAGACGGCAGCCCACCAGGCTCCCCTGTCCCTGAGATTCTCCAGGCAAGAACACTGGAGTGGGTTGCCATTTCCTTCTCCAATGCATGAAAGAGAAAAATGAAAGTGAAGTCGCTCAGTCGTGTCCGACTCTTTGTGACTCCATGGACTGCAGCCTACCAGGCTCCTCCGTCCATGGGATTCTCCAGGCAAGAGTACTGGAGTGGGGTGCCATTGCCTTCTCCGGATGAGTGGGTGGGTGGAGGCACAAATAGATGGAGTAGGTAAAAGGAAGATGCACAGTTAGGTGGAGGGGATGACTGGGTGGTGGCTGATGGAGGATGGAGAGAGGATGGATGAAGGGGCTCATTCCAATCCAAGCCTTGGTCAGGGCAGGTTGAGGACACTGAGTTTCATGGTCAGCGTGTGGCACATTTCTCTCCCCCAACTGTTTTGCACAGATGTGTCTTGAGATCCTCCAGGCTTTCATTGGATTCTCCAGAGAGTTCTCATCGCTGTGGCTGTGCTAATTAAGTCTCTCTGCCTAATTAGAACTGCCACATCCCTGGTGGGCCACTCTGTCAGTTGTGGGGGGCAGGCTGGGACATGTGTATGGGATGCAGGCAGTGATGTGTTTTTGAGACTGTGTGTGGGGAATTCTTCATGACAGGTCAGTCATCTTTCTGTACAAACCTCATAGGACTTTGCAGACAACAACAGAATCAAGAATGTGACTGAAGAGAGGGAGGAGAAAGCGTCTGGAATGATTCTGAGTTAACGGGATGGAAGAGACAAGGTGGACATCAACTTCTTTTCAGGATATTATTCCTGACCCATGTGGGAGTGTCTTCACATGTGTAGACATGGACCTTCCAGAAAGTGCCTTCTCGGATAACCCAGTCTCCTTTTTCAGCAGCCCCAAGAGGCCCAGGGAAAGCCTGTCTCCTTTGGGAAAGATGAGTCTCAGAGAGAAGGAAGGATTCTCTCTTATCTCTGGATTTGAATTGTTTCTCTGGAGGTGTCAGGGATGTGTATTGGGAAGGGAAGCTTTGTCTTCCTAGTGATAGGGGTCCTATGGGTGTGTGTGTGGGAGATACCAGACTGCTCTGTCCTGGTTGGGCGGCACCATTTGCCCAGGGAAACTGGAGGAGACATGCCAGGTCTGGTCTTTCGAAGTGCTGACTTTTCTGCCTCAGCAAAGGCTTTAATCATGCTGATCAGCAGTCAACTCATCACCTTTAATTGAATTACATTTCTAGCAGGATTCCTGGAGAGGTTCTGCTGCAAATGGTACAGAAGGATGATGGAGGTTTTCTGCACACCACAGCTCATTCTACACTCTGGGGAGCTGTGGGAATGTGTGCTCACGAGCAGCGCTTTCTTCAGGAAACGCACAAACCCTCCTGTGCTCCCTTCTCTTTTATATATAGGATCACAACCACTAAATCTCATCTTCTATACTCCATCCAAGTAATGCATGGATCGTTCCACCCCCTCCTGTGAAATTAGAAAAAAACCTAGATCACTTTTCACTAAGACAGTCTCAGTACAATTAAGCATTTGAAAGAAATGCTCATTCTCTCAGAACCTAAATGGGCATAAAGAACAGCTTTGCTGAGGCTTTCTTAATGGGACCACCAACCAGCAGTTATCAGCAAAGTTTCTAAACATTCTCTTTTATCTGTTTATGTCCTTGAAAATTGGGTCTTCTAGCAACTGCTCAGACCTCTGCTTTCTCTCCAAAATGCCCAGTCTCCAGATTGTCTTTCTTCCTTCACTGTTCCTTCTGGCTCTGGCCAAGGCCTTTTAAGCAACTCCTAGCTCCAACACTTTTGTTTTCCTTCCAGTAAACACAAGTCCATTCTTTTTTCAAAAACTAATTTATTGAAATATAGTTGCTTTACAATGTTGTGTTAGTTTCGACAGTACAGCAAATGAATCACCTATATGTACACATATATCCCCTCTTGTTTGAATTTTGTTCTCATTTAGGCCACCACAGAATACTGCAGGTTCTCATTAGTTCAGTTCAGTTGTTCAGTCGTGTCCAACTCTTTGTAACCCCATGAACCATAGTATGCCAGGCCTCCCTGTCCATCACCAGCTCCTGGAATTCACCCAAACTCATATCTACTGAGTCAGTGATGCCATCCAACCATCTCATCCTCTGTCGTCCCCTTCTCCTCCTGCCCTCAATCTTTCCCAGCATCAGGGTCTTTTCAAATGGTCAGCTCTTTGCATCAGGTGGCCAAAGTATTGGAGTTTAAGCTTCAACATCACTCCTTCCAATGAACACCCAGGACTGATCTCCTTTAGGATGGACTGGTTGGATCTCCTTGCAGTCCAAGGGACTCTCAAGAGTCTTCTCCAACACCACAGTTCAAAAGCATCAATTCTTCAGTTCTCAGCTTTCTTGATAGTCCAGCTCACACCCATACATGACTACTGGAAAAACCATAGCCCTGACTAGACAGACCTTTGTTGACAAAGTAATGTCTCTGCTTTTTAATATGCTGTCCAGGTTGGCCATAACTTTCCTTCCAAGGAGTAAGCATCTTTATATTTCATGGCTGCAGTCACCATCTGCAGTGATTTTGGAGCCCAGAAAAATAAAGTCAGCCACTGTTTCCCCGTCAATTTGCCATGAAGTGATGGGACCAGATGCCATGATCTTTGTTTTCTGAATGTTGAGCTTTAAGCCAACTTTTCCACTCTCCTCTTTCACTTTCATCAAGAGGCTCTTGAGTTCTTCTTCACTTTCTGCCATAAGGGTGGTGTCATCTGCATATCTGAGGTTATTGATATTTCTCCTGGCAATCTTGATTCCAGCTTGTGCTTCTTCCAGCCCCACATTTCTCATGATGTACTCTGCATATAAGTTAAACAAGCAGAGTGACAATATACAGCCTTGATGTACTCCTTTTCCTATTTGGAACCAGTCTGTTGTTCCATGTCCAGTTCTAAC